>NW_018923417.1:0-29213 GCF_002207925.1 Prunus avium
ACACGTATATCTTTGGGAGTCACTAAATTTCTCGCCACTCCAAGGGCAACATCGTTGTCCAAGAGTATTGAGTCATTTACTGTCACGGGCCCCCGTACGGAGGCAAAGTAGGGCATCCATACTAGTGCCGCTGCTTGGCCCCATGTCTGAGTCGGTGGAGCTAGGTTGAGATCCAATGAAAATGGGTAGAAAGAGGCCATTTGATTTCTCACTTTCTTTACTTCTTTCTTTTCTCTTTTGTGTGTTTCTGCGTTTCTGTTTTTCACTCTCTCTTTGCCCTTTATAGACTTAGTTTTTGCTAAACCGTAGCCCCTGCGCTTCTGAGTTTCGCGCGCCCCTACAGCTTATCTCCTTATGTCGCCGCACCCGTTCCCCAACTCCTTTAATTGAAATCTCACCTTTCAACACAGTCGAAAAAGTCATCACGCTGTTCCGATATGCCAATAATTCTGGCTTGGGAATGTGTGAGGGCCCTCTGCGCGTTGACACGTCACTCTTTTGGCCCGTGACCTACCAGGAACTGAGACATCGGGTCCCTCGTTCTTTCTTTTCAGAAATCTCGTTCCTTGTGCTTCTGACAACGCTTCTTTGTTTTTATTTTAAATAATAATAATAATAATCACAAAAATAACAAGAATAGAAAATAAGCGTTTGGGCTTTCCAATGGGTTGGACTTTTTCGAAATTTGGATTTCAGTTGCGTAGGACTATTTGTTTGGGTTTACTGTTTTGTTTTGTTTTTGTTTTTGCAATTGTGTTGTAGTTTTAATTCTTGTTTGTTCTTTTATTTAATTGCTTTAATCCCTGATGCCTAAATTTTTCAACATTAAGGACAATTTTTATTTCTAAGTTTGGGAAGGGGTAGCAAGTCATTTTCGTTTCACTTAATTTCTTGCTTTCTTTTATTTTGTTTTCTTTTCAGTTTTGAGTCATTTTATTTTCAAGTCACTTTCCGAACACATATGATGAGATTGTGATGAATGTTTACATGACTTGATTGAAAATGCTAAAAAATTTATTATTTACTAAATGACATCGTTCTAGCATGATATGTTTGAAACCCTCTATGCACTTGCCATTCGTTTCATAATTCTCCAATTGAAGGACTTGCATGATCCAAAGAATTGTATCAAGTATGAATTAGACTTGTATAACCATATAATGTGAGCTTTGAAGCCAAGTGACAATGGTGAAAGAAAAGAGAAAAGTTGTGGTTAAGTGACAATGGATTCAAATTTCAATTCCAAGTTTCGTTATTGGCCATAAAATAAATTGATGGTTGTTCAAATAGAAGAAAGAAGTGTGAATCAAAATAAGTGGAGGTATAAGGCTTTGTGGTCTATTTGGTCACATAAAAAAATGAAAATCTTAAGCATGAGGATTCAAAGTCTTGTAATCAACTATCTTATGCTCTTACATTGCGAGTTCCTTGGACTTTGTTGTATCCGTATCCTTCATTTCTCACTCACCTTACACCCTTAGCCCCATTACAACCTATAGTAAAGACCTAAATTGATCCTAAATGTCATGTGGTTGAATTGCACACATCTTTCAACTTTTAAGTGTTTGGCACCCTTCTTGATATCATAGTCATGCATGTTTTTCATCCTTCTATTGTGAGTTAAGTCCCTTATGGTTTAACTCTATTCTCATATTTATTATTTAGTAATGCATTGTAAACCTCTTCCGAGTGATTCATTTGTGAGAGGACAACTTTTGTGAGAGTTGAAGTTACATTTGTGCTTGGTATGATTTTCGAAGTTGTGTGAAAACTGAAATTGGAGAATGAGTTGAATTTGGCCATCACCCTACTACACTTTGAGCATGTTGTGTTTTGAACTTTGCCGACTTGTGAATGATGTCTACACTGAGCTTTTTTTGTGAAAACTTTTAAGTCATTTGCATGAGTCGCTCTCTCTTTGGAAAGTGTTCAGAAAGATTGTTTCAAGTCTTGTTTTAGTTTCTGTTTTGCTCGAGAACTAGCAAAAGATAAGTTTGGGAAGTTTGTTCGGTCCATTTTTACACATGATTTATTATGTTATTCCCCTAATATTTTGATTTAGTTCTTGACATTTTATAGCTTTTTACTTCCTTTTTGTGTTTTCATAAGTTTTACCTTGGTTAGAATGAAAATGAGCTAAAAGTGCATTATTGGTAAACACCATGCTATTAGGATTCTTGTGATGTTCATATTCTCTTTGAACTTACTGGGTTTTCCTTGTAATTGAATCGAAGTACTAAGCACACCTAAGTTCAGTTATGGGGAGGCCACGAGTATTGTAGCACTAACCCTGCACTCTACTTATTTTAGAGAGAATCATGCATCTTAAGCCATTAAATCCGGTCTTGATTGCGAACATCTTCATCAGCACGTTTAGAGTTCATCACTTGAGTATTCACGAACTTGAGTAAGATTGTTTAGGGTGGATTCCGAAACCTTAGTATTTGTTACTTTGTACTTTCACACTTTGACAACTCATGTCTGCCATTCTCATTTAAGTTTAAAGTTCATTTACTTTCATGCATTAAAAATAGGTCACTCAAATCAACTCAAACCCCCCCAACACTTTGTGTGTGTTTGTGTTGTTGGAAACGTTGTGTGTTTTCTTCATTGAATTCTGTTTATTTCCGTAATTGTTTTTGACTTTTGGTCCGCATTATGTTCTTTGTTTTTCTGTGCTGAATCCAACCATATAAAGAACTTGAAATTTGGACAAACGGTTGGAAAGTTATAATTGAAAAACTGGACAGAGGTCGAAACTAAAAAACAGAGAAAACGAATCTGCCAAAAAAGACTGGTCGTTACTGTTCAGGCGACCGGTCGCCAGCATTGTTCATGTACTGTTCACAGGTGATACAGTGGTGATAAAAGGGTGATAGGAAGTGTTGTTTGTGTTTTTCTTTGGTTTCTTGTTTTGTTTCTTTTCTTTTACCTTTCTTTACTCATTTTTACTTTCCAATTTGTTTTGTGCGTGTGTGGTGTGTTAAATAAGTGTTCTTTACGTACTCAAATTAGAACTTGTAGAAAGTCGACAGTTCTTCGTGGGATTGACCCTGTACATACATAATCTATACCTCAATAGATTCGTGCACTTGCGGGTATTTTTAATTGGTTGTTTGCACATTTATTTGTGTCAGTTATGAATACAACAATTTTTGAATATGATTCTTGGTGATGTTGAAGAAATTGTTACTTCTGTAGAATTTGATGATGAAACTTATGAAGAGATTGTCCGGGTATGTGACTCATTTCTTTTCCTTTAGTTCATTTCTTTTCCAATAAATTTTAATTTGTAATATTGTTTTCCTGGTGGAGTAAATTGCATGAATAACAAAAAAAAAAAATTGTAACTTTAAACCATGGGATAGAACTGCTGTAGTGACGGTACGCTCAGGTTCCAGAGGCAATACTCTTTATTACCTATGGGTGTGCTCACCTAGATCTGAATGTTTCTGCATTACCACTGTGGACTTTGCTAAATTTTGGAAAACTTCTGCCTTTGGAAATTTATGCTCAGCCAGATATGAAAAAAAAAAAACCGTGGATTCTGTCTATTGAACCCTTGATAGGTCACATCTGCTCCTGAGTGAGTTTAAGTTGCCGGTCATTTATCTTATCATCAAAAAATGACTGCAGTGAAACTAATATAAGTTAAGTAAACATCTTGTTTTGTCTACAATTCATAACCAAACAACGTATCAAATAAATTGCTTTTAGCTCAAGGCATTACCATTGAGAATGGGTTAGAGCTAATTCATGAAATAGATGGTTGTGTATTGAAATATTAACATTGATATAGACAATCAAAACCCTAAAACGTAATTAACGAAGAAAAGGTACAAAATGATGATAAATATTTGTTTGGTTTTTCTTCAACTATATTCATGAACCAGGTGCTCCACGGACGCATCAGGAAAGTTCACTTGTGCCACAGCAGATTGTGGCTCTGGCCAAGTCTCATGCAACGGTAACGACGCAGTTCCGCCAGCTACATTAGTAGAAATCACTATTGCTCCGAACGGGGGTCAAGATTTCTACGACGTTAGTCTTGTTAACGGCTTCAACTTACCCATGGCCGTGGCTCCACAAGGTGGCACCGGCGAGTGTAAGGCCTCAACTTGCCCTGCCGATGTAAACGCGGTGTGCCCGGCTGAGTTACAAGTGAAGGGATCATATGGAAGCGTAATTGCGTGCAAGAGCGCTTGCTTAGCGTTTGACGAGTCAAAATACTGTTGCACTCCACCTAACGACAAGCCGGAGACATGCCCTCCCACTGACTACTCTAAGCTCTTTAAGGACCAGTGCCCACAAGCTTATAGCTATGCTTATGATGACAAGAGCAGCACCTTTACATGCAATGCTAGCCCTGACTACCTCATCACATTCTTCCCATAAGCATATATATATATGGGATCTTATATGTTATGATATTATACATGTAGTTCCCAATAATAGAAAAGAAGAAATAAATTTCCTGGATCTTGACACATTGTTGATGTCAAGAATTTGTAATGCAGACGATCAAATAAAGGAATAAATGTTTGGCTTTCCAATTTGTTTTGTGCGTGTGTGGTGTGTTAAATAAGTGTTCTTTACGTACTCAAATTAGAACTTGTAGAAAGTCGACAGTTCTTCGTGGGATTGACCCTGTACATACATAATCTATACCTCAATAGATTCGTGCACTTGCGGGTATTTTTAATTGGTTGTTTGCACATTTATTTGTGTCAGTTATGAATACAACAATTTTTGAATATGATTCTTGGTGATGTTGAAGAAATTGTTACTTCTGTAGAAATTGATGATGAAACTTATGAAGAGATTGTCCGGGTATGTGACTCATTTCTTTTCCTTTAGTTCATTTCTTTTCCAATAAATTTTAATTTGTAATATTGTTTTCCTGGTGGAGTAAATTGCATGAATAACAAAAAAAAAAAAATTGTAACTTTAAACCATGGGATAGAACTGCTGTAGTGACGGTACGCTCAGGTTCCAGAGGCAATACTCTTTATTACCTATGGGTGTGCTCACCTAGATCTGAATGTTTCTGCATTACCACTGTGGACTTTGCTAAATTTTGGAAAACTTCTGCCTTTGGAAATTTATGCTCAGCCAGATATGAAAAAAAAAAAACCGTGGATTCTGTCTATTGAACCCTTGATAGGTCACATCTGCTCCTGAGTGAGTTTAAGTTGCCGGTCATTTATCTTATCATCAAAAGATGACTGCAGTGAAACTAATATAAGTTAAGTAAACATCTTGTTTTGTCTACAATTCATAACCAAACAACGTATCAAATAAATTGCTTTTAGCTCAAGGCATTACCATTGAGAATGGGTTAGAGCTAATTCATGAAATAGATGGTTGTGTATTGAAATATTAACATTGATATAGACAATCAAAACCCTAAAACGTAATTAACGAAGAAAAGGTACAAAATGATGATAAATATTTGTTTGGTTTTTCTTCAACTATATTCATGAACCAGGTGCTCCACGGACGCATCAGGAAAGTTCACTTGTGCCACAGCAGATTGTGGCTCTGGCCAAGTCTCATGCAACGGTAACGACGCAGTTCCGCCAGCTACATTAGTAGAAATCACTATTGCTCCGAACGGGGGTCAAGATTTCTACGACGTTAGTCTTGTTAACGGCTTCAACTTACCCATGGCCGTGGCTCCACAAGGTGGCACCGGCGAGTGTAAGGCCTCAACTTGCCCTGCCGATGTAAACGCGGTGTGCCCGGCTGAGTTACAAGTGAAGGGATCATATGGAAGCGTAATTGCGTGTGCGCTCGGAGGTCGGGTCCCACATAGGAGCAGAGGTTGGTCTTCCATTCACGGTTTATGTGTCTGTGGCTATGGTTGATTTGGGGAAGAAGGGATTGTAGAGAGTGGGAGAGACAGAGAGAGACAGAGAGATACAAAGAGATATGGAAGGTGAGGTTTTTTATTATTTATAAACTTTATTTATATTATTATTATTTCAAATTTCAAATTATTTTATATTTTTTTCATATGGAAATGACCAATTTGCCCTCATATTTAACGGAAAATTAGATGAAATGTTGTGGATTTAGACGGAGGGGGGAAATTGGCCAAAAAAAAAGAGTTCATATCCTTAATTTTCTAAAAAAAAGAATAGGGAGTTAATTGAAAATTAGGTACAAGTTTAGGGGCAAATCACTAGTATACCCTTTCCCTGAACGTGTATTTGTACATAGAGCAACCCTGTACACACTCCCTTTACTATTCCTTGCTGAGAGAACAGCCCCAATCCTCAGTTCCCTCAACACCATTGCGACGCTCAACAGCTCCGATCCAGCGACGACATCCGCTTGAAGATATTTCTTCGAGGTCAGCTCTGCTCGGGCTTTCCAATTTTATTTTCAGTTCAAGGTAACCACTTTTCTCTCTCTTCCTATAGTTCGTGATTCTTACAAGCTCAAAGTTAGAGTTATGCAATGATTTGGGTTTTCAGATTTTTTAAATAGGGATAATTAATTACAGTGTTGGTTTTGGTTTCTGGGGTTTTTGATTTAGGCTGGAAGGGCTAATTAATTGTAATATTATTTTGGGTTTTTGGGGTTTTCGATTGTGATTTTGGTTTGTGGGTTGTTGATTAACCTGTGAGCGCGGCAAACAGGTACCCGTTGGAGATATTGAATTGCTTTCTGAGCAAACTAAGAGATGGCGAGTGAGGAAGAGAGTGCGGTGAAGGAGCCGTTGGATCTGATACGGCTCAGCCTCGACGAGCGCATCTACGTCAAGCTCCGCTCCGACCGTGAGCTCCGCGGTAAACTCCATGTACGTCTCCACACCCCTACCACGCCTCTTACTCTGCCCTAAATTTGGTTTTGTCTACTTTCTGAGTTGTTCTAATTAGGGTTCTAGATTTGGCAAAAACTAAAAATGAAGAGAAAAGAAAGTTTAGGGTTTAAAAGTATGCTGCTTTGGTGTTAAGTGGTGAATGGAAATTAGGGTTCTTTCTTATGATATGCGTAAAGTATACAATATCTGTTTTCTTTTATTATTTTCCAAGGAAAAGCCATAACCTTTTTCTTTTTTTGCAGTTTCTATAATTGTCTGTTTTTGCGTTTGGGTTCATTGGGAAAAGTGATATGAATGAATGAACTCGAGTCTTTTCATTTTATTGCAATTCTAAGTATTTTTGCTTCTAGTTTTTTGTAAGTTTTAAATTTTCTTTCAAATGTTGGAGCTTGTTGAATATGGAAAGATACTTACAGTGGTTACTTTGACACTACTATGATTATGGCACTGATGATGGTGGTCTATTGGTGGTTAATATTATATAGTTTATCAATTCTAGAGTGATGATTTAGTTTGCTCTTCGCCTCATCTTATCATGAAATTTTACCTACTATATTCTCCCATTAACTGATCTAGGCAAAATGTGTGGCTGTATAAGAAATCTGTAGCCATCTTTATTGCTTTTTCAGAGTTAAATCCTCTCTTTTCTTATTATTGAATTCAAATTTTAAATTATGTAAGCGGATGGATCTTGGGTGATTCTGTTGACTTTTTGAGTAAGGAATACTTCTTAGCCAGCATTGCAATTGTCATAAGAGTTATGCTAAGCCAACCAGTGATGCTTTCCAAATCATCTTTCTTTTCCCCTTCACCTTTGTTTGCGTGTTCCTCAAAAGTACTTCTAATCAAACAATGAATAATATGTCCTAAAGAACAGAAAATAAAAATTACAAGTTGTTGGTTCAGAAGGTTGTTATGTGAGGACCAATTGTCGAACTTGATGCAATGACATTAGGGATTAGGAGAGGGGGGGAGGGTGAATGAGAAAGTTTCTTGTATGTTTACAATTATGTCAGCTGGTTCTGCTAATTGTTACTTATGACAATAATAATTGTGGTTATAAAGCTTAGTGTCTGATTCTTATTTTGTTGTTTCAAATCTGGCTTTGCAGGCTTATGATCAACACTTGAATATGATTCTTGGTGATGTTGAAGAAATTGTTACTTCTGTAGAAATTGATGATGAAACTTATGAAGAGATTGTCCGGGTATGTGACTCATTTCTTTTCCTTTAGTTCATTTCTTTTCCAATAAATTTTAATTTGTAATATTGTTTTCCTGGTGGAGTAAATTGCATGAATAACCAAAAAAAAAAATTGTAACTTAAACCATGGGATAGAACTGCTGTAGTGACGGTACCCTCAGGTTGTTCCAGAGGCAATACTCTTTATTACCTATGGGAGTGCTCACCTAGATCTGAATGTTTCTGCATTACCACTGTGGACTTTGCTAAATTTTGGAAAACTTCTGCCTTTGGAAATTTATGCTCAGCCAGATATGAAAAAAAAGAAGTGTGGATTCTGTCTATTGAACCCTTGATAGGTCACATCTGCTCCTGAGTGAGTTTAAGTTGCCGGTCATTTATCTTATCATCAAAAGATGACTGCAGTGAAACTAATATAAGTTAAGTAAACATCTTGTTTTGTCTACAATTCATAACCAAACAACGTATCAAATAAATTGCTTTTAGCTCAAGGCATTACCATTGAGAATGGGTTAGAGCTGATTCACAAAATAGATTGTTGTGTATTGAAATTTAACATTGATATAGAGAATCAAAACCCTAAAACGTAATTAACGAAGAAAAGGTACAAAATGATGATAAATATTTGTTTCGTTTTTGCATTTGGTGTTAACATCTTTGGAAATTTATGCTCAGCCAGATATGAAAAAAAAGAAGTGTGGATTCTGTCTATTGAACCCTTGATAGGTCACATCTGCTCCTGAGTGAGTTTAAGTTGCCAGTCATTTATTTTATCATCAAAAGATGACTGCAGTGAAACTAATATAAGTTAAGTAAACATCTTGTTTTGTCTTTTACAATTCATAAGTGTGGATTCTGTCTATTGAACCCTTGATAGGTCACATCTGCTCCTGAGTGAGTTTAAGTTGCCAGCATTTATTTTATCATCAAAAGATGACTGCAGTGAAACTAATATAAGTTAAGTAAACATCTTGTTTTGTCTTTTACAATTCATAACCAAACAACGTATCAAATAAATTGCTTTTAGCTCAAGGCATTACCATTGAGAATGGGTTAGAGCTGATTCACAAAATAGATTGTTGTGTATTGAAATTTAACATTGATATAGAGAATCAAAACCCTAAAACGTAATTAACCAAAGCTCGGCCTTCGGCGACCATTAGCAGCAGCAAGATCTCAAGGCGATTGCTGGGTTTCAAGCCTTTTCGATGAACTTGGGCTAGATCCTTACTTGTTTGGTCTGGTATGTTTTGGCTGTTGTTACTCGCTTGGTCCTGTTTTAGAAAATGACCTTTTTTTCCCCCTTCTTCCATTGCAGACGAAAAAACGGACTGTTCCCTTTCTCTTTGTCAGAGGAGACGGGGTCATCCTTGTTTCACCTCCCTTAAGAACAGCTTGATTTAGTTACTTCTATTGGGAAATCAATTGTTGGACATTTAACAAATCTCACTCTCCGTTATTCTACTTTTAAATTTCTAAATGAATGAGATTTTTTGAATGGCAACTACGTAGGATCAAATTTCCAACTGTTCTTTGATGCAGCCAAAAGAATGGTATGTTAAGGGACTAGTCTCTATCCACCCTTTTGTTTTCTGTCCCGCAGTCGGAAGTATGATCTCAATATGGACGTGCGAGTGAGGCAATTTTTTTACTGTTGGACAATATAGTCTCATTTAAGTTAGTCCCCTCACTTACCAAACATGGGTTTCAAGTACAATTTAACCCAGTCCAGTCCAGTGAGGCCTTCCAAACATGCCCTAAGTGACTAGTCTCTATCCACTCTTTTGTTTTTTGTCCCGCAGTCGGAAGTATGATCTCAATAAATTCTTGCCCAGCCCCAGTCTTTAAAACAATTCAGAGGGTTTAGGCCATCCTCGCTTCAGCCAAAAAGCTGGGGAATTGGTCAGCTCAAGGGTCACCTAATTTGTGGCTGAGATTTGATTCCAACGGAAATCTAAAGGCTGCCATTCAAAGCAACCAACGGTAACTAAACAAAACATATATTTAATCTAATGGCTATTGATTTGGACCGCCCAGATTTGAAGTTGAATGCAATACAAGAGCTGAAATTTGAAGGGCTGCAACGGCTAGCAGTCAGAATTTCTGCAATTTTTTCCCTTCTTTTTAACGGCTATTTCAACAACTTTTCCTATATATATGTCAAACTCATTTCACACAATTTTCACATCTATGTTTATTTACCTTGCTCATTCACAAAGGGTTTTTTTCTTGTCCTTCTACTCTCATTTTACTTGCACCAATGGGAGATGACGAAGAAGGTTCCAATAAAAATGGTGCAAATTGCTCCATCCACGAAGATGTAGCTCTATGCCGAGCCTCAACTATGACGTCTCCAATGCCTACTCCCAATTCTCTCAACGATAACGAATCGATGGAGTCTGTTTCGGTAACCCAAAATGTCCCAGAAACCGCAAACCTCCTTCGAAGGCCTAGTGGAAACAAAAAGGCTAAAGAACAAAAAAGAAGGGATATTATGCATGATCTCATTGATCAAGGTAATGCTATGGCTAAAGTCATAAAGTCTTACAAAGAAAGTTATGACAAGAACAAAGAGTTTAAGGTTATGATTATGGAAACTTCTACAATTGAAACTCCGGCTAGAAGAGCCAAAGTTAAAGAGAAACAAAAGGAGATTATGGCGAAACAAGCCTCCCGTTGTCTGAACTTTGACGATGACATCTATCATCCCAAACCGCCACCGGATGACTCCTAGAAAGGAGTGATTATCATGGATTTGTTTTATTGTATGTTATTATAGTTTGTTCAAATTTCAGGGCATGTTCGAAGTTTAAGAAGTAAAGTGTTGTTATTTCGTGTCATAAATGAATGGTTATGGGGCTGCCTCGGCGAGATCATCCACCACAAGATACACATTAAGGTGTAGAAGACTTGGCATTGCCATCACAATCATATGTGAAGAATTATGAATGTCTTCAAAATCTCCCAATATCTTCCCGGTCGCAAAGAGAGCTTGAAGGATCTCTAAACATCCTTACGATAAACCTCTTGCATTCTAGAGAATAATTTTATTTTTATTTTATAGTCTTTGAGGCTCTGAAATTGATTGGGCGATAATGGTCCATTTGGGATATATACATCTGTAAGATAGTATCCGTGCTTGTATTCTCTATTATTAATATTAAGGGTGCAAGTTGGATTGGAAATTTCGATTCCGATTGATTTCAATCCGAAAACTTCCAATTTTGGTGAGTACAAATCAATTAGGACATTTGAAAGTTCCAAAATCTGAAAATTCTGAATTTTTTTATATTAGAATTGAAATGTATCTCAAATTTTCAAGTTCGGAAATATTTTGAGGGTTCAAGTTTAGACTACATAATGACTAATTTCATGTTAAACTAAATATAATTTAATAACCAAATAGATATAGACAAGTTATTTTATAAAGACTAACAACAGTGGGCGGAACCACCTACAAGGTTTTTGAAGATTTTTTTAAAACCTATTGTAGCCTGTGTTGTTTTTAAAGAAAATAAAATTAAACCTATATAACCCACCAACTTGCCGCTCCCACTTGTGGTTGGGGCCCTCATTTTGTGGTCTCAAGCAGTTTACTCTAGATTATATAATGTAGTAGAAAAAAATTGTTTATATATTATTATTTTGGGTTCAAGTTTAGACTACATAATGACTAATTTCATGTTAAACTAAATATGATTTAATAACCAAATAGATATAGACAAGTTATTTTATAAAGACTAACAACAGTGGGCGGAACTACCTACAAGGTTTTTGAAGATTTTTTTAAAACCTATTGTAGCCCATGTTGTTTTTAAAGAAAACAAAATTAAACCTATATAACCCACCAACTTGCCGCTCCCACTTGTGGTTGGGGCCCTCATTTTGTGGTCTCAAGCAGTTTACTCTAGATTATATAATGTAGTAGAAAAAAATTGTTTATATATTATTATTTTTACTATTTCCTCCCTCGGAAGCAACGGTAGTTTTATTGGAAGGTCAACTGTTGACTTTTGATAGCGGTGCACCATTTTTCCATGCAAAGTCACACGTGCTGAATGTAACTAACTAAATAAATGTGAAGCACCAGATGTACAGCCAATAGCTGAATAGCATAAGATCCACGGTTGAAATGGCGAGACAGCATGGATCGTAGTACCGATGCGTAGCATCTGATCTCCCACCTTCCTTCGATCCTTCCTCTCAACTCAACGACTCGATCAGGAGGAGGAGCCCCTGAGAAATCAAAATTCAAAAGTAATACCAGAGAGAGTGAGCCCCTGAGATCTGCTTTGGTTCTGTAGTTCTTCCATGGGGTTGTGTTAAGGCGGTGGAGATAGTGAGGCTTCGATGGACGTGGAGAGGTCGTCGTTGTGCAATTGCGTTGTGAATTTTCTGCTGGAGGAGAACTACTTGCTCACGGCGTTCGAGCTGCTCCATGAGCTTCTCGACGATGGCAGAGACAACCAGGCCATTCGACTCAAGCACTTCTTCGCTGACTCTTCTCAATTCCCACCCGATCAGATCTCTCGCTTCAACTCTATTCGAGGTTTGTACGATACACTCTCCCACACGCACTTCTAAATCTGTTTGAATTGGTTAATTGCAAATTGTCTTTGTTCTGTTTAGTTGCTGAGAAAATGTTGGGAAATGTGGGGAGCATTAGAGTGGAATTTAGTTTTCTGCTCTGTTTTCTTGGAATTTTCAATGGCATCAAAATGGCGCGCTTGTGATCTTTTACTTGTTCTGCTTTTGAAGGATACTTCTATCTCTTTTAGTGTTTGGGGGTCAATGAAATTTTTGGCTTCGAAACCTTATTGTTGATGGCATTTTATGTCGAAAATGGAATTTGATTTTGTTACTAGTTAATGAACTGAAGAAGTGTTAGGAATGCTTTCGGTCATGTATCCAAATGGGTTACTTGAACCATCAAATAGCAGCACTTCATAAAGGAGCTGGTATGGCGAATTGAGAAAGCATTTAGTTCAGAAACTTATCAATTTAGTGGAACTATACTTTCTGCAGAAAATAAATGACTTAACATATTTCAATAATGCAACCATAAGTATGAGTATGTTGTGGATGCATAATTGTATTCCCTCTCTTTTCAGCTGCAAGGGCTGAGATGTGAATATCTGTTTCTTTGTTCTGGAGTCATATAGAGTTCTCTCTCTCTCTGTGTCATTTCTGTCAAGAGGAACTGTACTTGCTTCTTGGTTCCCTTTTCAATGGCCCACTTGGATTCTCACTCATAAGAAACCTTATATTTCAACAAAAATAAGATTTGTTAGAATTAGTATAATGAGTTTTGGTTGCTGAGGTATATCCTCAGTCAGAGAAACTCAAAGAAGAATATTGAAGGACTCTTTGTTTAACAAGTTTACCACCCCAGCCCCAGGCCAAATTTTACAAAGAAAGAGAAGTTTGCAAGATAGGAATCCCGTCAATTTTGTGCATGATGCAGCCTGTAAGTGAAACGGCAAAGGGCATCAAGAGGGGAGGGGTGGGGCTGGTGCCGTATTGTGGATTTGTGCTTCCAAAGCATCAGAGACTCTTTTTAGTGAAAAATGAAAGCAATTTCAAAGCTTCGTTTAGAGAAGTGCACAACAGTGGAACAGAAAGCCAATACAGCCTACGACAACAATTTCAACAGCCAAGGAAAACAAAAAGGCCCTAAACTGTAAACATCACACAAACAAGACCAACAAGCCTACTAACAGAAAGTTAGGTTGATGCAGGACAGCTTGAACAGAGAGGACAAAATAACGAGATCCGGACTCACTCTGGCCTTTGGCATCGCACCAAAGGTGTCAAGTTGAGAAATTAGAAAAACTCTGGCCTTTGGCATTGCACCGAAGGTGACTTGGAATCACTCCAAGACAAATTGTGCCACACACAAGCAGGAATTCTCAAGAACTTTTATCTTTCACTAACTCTGATTTTAAGCTTACAAAGTAGCCCCTTTTATAAGGTAATTGGTAAATGAATCTGGAAAGGTCCACATTAATACACTTGGGAATTTTAAGGACGTAATTATTAGACCTAATACATTAATCATGTGACATAGGAAGACTCAAAGACATTAAGCCTGCAGAAATTGCATTTATTACGTAGGAAACGAGAAAGACTCTCCTTTACTAAACTTTGAACTTTGCTCCTGCATTATAAGGGGAAAAAAGCCTAAATTGAACTTTCTCAATACCATGGCAGAACTCATTTACAAATGTTTTATCCTAGTTTACTTTCTCACATCTTAATTGTAGTGATGATGATATCATAATTTCGTAATGTGATTTTACTTGTCATAGTCTTCATGTCTCTGCTTGATTAACTGATAATTTGAACTTGATAAGGAAAACTTTTTGAACATTTTTAATGCTTGTCAGTCACTCCAGAAATCTCGATACTTAATATTCCTTTTTGGAACATTACTAATGTTTTTTTGCTTTCTACTGCTTTCATTTCTTAATGCAGTTGCAGATCCTCAAAGTTTGCTAGAAGAGAAAGAGGCAGTAGAAGAAAAATTAGCAATTAGTGAATATGAGCTTCGTTTAGCCCAAGAGGACATTTTGAAACTGAAGACTGAATTGCAGAAGAAAGTTGAATCACCTGTAAATGAATCAAGAGGTAATTTTTCCATCTGTGCAGAATCTCAAATTGTATTCGTATGTTTGTTTCTGCTTCCAATATGATACATCTTTCTGTATCCACTATGATTTGTTAGCTCAATAATTTTTACTTAGTAACCATGCATTTATAAAGAATCGATGGCTTATGATTATTTAACATATCTTGTCATGAAGACCGACCATAAAGCCATATCCTGAACACGGACATCCTTGCCTGTTCTTAGTTGTACTAGATTTCAGTTTTCTAGAAAACCATGCTAAAAATGCATGTCAATGCTGGAGACTTACCCCTTTTTTTTTCCCTCTTGCTGATTCATTGAAGTTGTATTTTTGAGAATCAGCATTAGACCTGTAGACAGTGGAAAACCAGAGATACACTGTATATACAATAGTTTCTTTACTAGTAAAGCACAAAAGATTTTGTTCCATGACTTTCTCCTCAGGTTTGGATTCAGGTTCAAATTCCAGGGTTTCTGTAAATAATGGACCAGAATTTCAGCGGCAAAAGAGAGATGTTTCCTTCTCTCATTTGGGTCCATTGAAAGATAATGAACGCAGAGATCTTAACTGTGCTGTAAAAGAATATTTGCTTATAGCAGGGTACCGGCTTACTGCAATGACGTTTTTTGAGGAGGTATGGATCACTATAAATGCTTAGTTGTCTTTTTCTCTCGTTGCCTCTAATGTCTCGTTTTCTTCCTATCCTTTTATCCCCAGTATTTATATAGGAGGCGGGATGACTTCTTATTTGTGACACACATGCTTATTGAATTCAACTACCATTAGTAGTTTATTGGCCCCGAATTGTAAACAGGTGGTCTTGCAAGGGAAACTAGACAACACATATAAACAAATTGTACTGGATTTAATATGTACGTGCAAACTAAATTAAAAGTATATTGCAATTAGAATTCTACATTAGTTAGAAATATTTTGTTTCCTAGGGGTTTTAGTTGTTGAGTTTGGTGTTAAAGTTTATTGGGTTATTGATACTTCCTTGTAGAGATTTAAAATATATTCGTTTTGTTTTGAGGTCCATCTTGTTGGTGAGGCACATGATTTCCACCTTAGTCCTTTTGGAAGACATCAATTGATTTGGCGGAGGTGTCTTGAGAGTATTGAAGATGAAAAACTAGTTATATGTTTAATTATCACTTGGTGTAATACCTTCTCTATCTCTTTCTTTGACTTAACGATGATGAATAACTAGTTATACTTTTTATAAAAAAATTTATGTTGGTTAAGCTTAAAATTACTGCCGTGAGTGAAGAACCGAGTAGTGCTCATGGATTAAAACTTCCTGCTCACGGATTGAGTTGCTTGTTATTTAAGTAATGGAAGCTTTCTAACATTGTAACAGCAGCAGGCTTAATTTATTTTATCAATAAAAAAAAGCAAATAGGTTTTAGAAAAACAAGTTCTAATAAAAAGAAAATTAAAACGTTTTACTAGATAGGATTTGATTTTGATCTGTTTATTGCAGTAAGCAGTGGCATTGAACAAATTTTTTAGGAATTATGCCACTAGGTTGACCTATTTGGAGGCCCATTAGATTTCTAAACCTTTGCATCAGGTGAATGTTGTGTGATTGTCACTTTGTGTGTGTGGCTATGTTGACATGTTATCATACCCTGTTTGACTAATCTTCAAATGTTTTGATAACCTATCAATACATTCTCCCCAGGTCACAGACCAGAATCTAGATGTTTGGCAGGACTCACCTGCATGCGTGCCAGATGCTTTGCGCCATTATTATTATCAGTATCTTTCATCCACTACAGAGGCTGCTGAGGTATTTCTTGAAACATGTGATGTTGGAAAGTGCTGAAATCTATAAAAATTACGTCTTTCACCATGCTTCACCTAGCTTGTTAGACAGGGGCTTCAACGTTTTGCAGTACTTCTGCTTTCTTACACCTGGCCTGTGGCATGTTTTCTGTATGTTTTAATCACTCAGGGATAGGCTTAATATTTAGAATGCAGTTATTCATCAATAATTCTATGAACGTAATGCCTTTTACACCAAGCTTGTTGGAGAAAGGATTCAATGTTGTTCACCTTGCCTCTGCTTTCTTGCACCTGAACTGTGGCCTGCGGCATGTTTGTTGTATGCTTATCACTCAGTGGAGGACAAATAGGCTTAGTCAATTGTAATTAAATTCATATGATTGTTTGGTTGTTATACAGAAAAATAAAAATGATTAAGAGACATTCCTGCATATCCTTTAAAATATAATCATGCAGCATCATAAATTAATGTATCATTAAATGCTGAGTGTTGCTAATTCAATCAAATAATCCAGGTTAAGCACTTTGGAAATCTGAGATTACTACCACAACTAAACTCATCTCTTTTACTTTGTGATGTCTTAAAGAGATTAGTCTTTTTTTATGCAAATTATTTTTCTAAAACCTTGGGCTATGAGCATATTGATTTGTAGATCTGTGGGCTGAGGTTTTTTCCCCTTATGTTTGCTCATAAATACTTACAGTGTAGATTTGAATACCTAGATTGCCTTGATGCTTCTCGTCTTAAAAAGTTACTTAGTTACATTATTGATACTTGTGAATTCTACTTTTTGCTTTTCCTAAATTCAACATAAATTTTCTATGTTCAGGAGAAAATTACCATGCTACGAGAAAATGATTCGTTATTGAAAGAAAAAGAGACTTTGTATCATGAAAAGCTGTGCTTGCTTAAAAACAAAGATTTGGCTGAAGGTCAAATCAGTACACTAAACAAATCGTTGGAAGGTCTGCAGAAGGACCTTAAAGATAAAGAGAACCTTGTAAGCCCCCTTACCTACACCGCATTCTGAGCTTCTATCCAATGAAGATTCATATGTAAGAAAATAACACACCCTTTGTTTCAGGTACAGAATTTGAAGCAGTCCCAGGAGCACCAAAGGAAGGAGCTCAATGATTGTAGAGCTGAAATCACTGCTTTGAAAATGCATATTGAAGGATATCGTTCTGGACGGAATATGGTAGCTGCTGATGCTGATCATGTCCAATCCCTATCCTTGGAAAGATACAGGGAAGAAGTAAAATCACTGCAGATGGAACTAGAAAGTTTAAAATCCAAACACGCAAAAGCTCCTGATTTTTCAGATTCCACCAATTCTGAGAAAGAGTCTGTGCAAATGGAAGAAAAAGTCGTTGTCATGGATGAAGATAAAAGTCTAATCCCGCATCCAGTTGATGTAGTATCAAGAGTTGTGGAAAAGGAATATGATCAATCTCTGCCTGCTCAAACTTTTGATGACAATATAGTTACACCTGAGGAAATTCCACAAGAGTTTTCGGTGGCTCCTTTGAATGATAGCAGTACCTTGGTCAATGATGAAAGTGTCTCCAAACAAAATAACGAACCATCATCAGGCGGAAGGCTACATCTAGCGTCAGAGGATCTTAGTGCTGGAATTGTTTCCGAGAAAAGGGCAAGTTCCTTGTACCTTTCTTTTAGGGCATCAAAGCCTTTACTGCAGGACTGGATCAGAAATGTTTTTCTTCTTCCAGGGTTGGCTGGGGGAATCCCTTTTGTTTTGTTTTGTTTTTTTTTTGGAACGCCCATCTAATTGGAACGCCCATCTAAATTCTAAATAATAGAACTTCTTATATATAATGATTTTTAAAAGCTTTGGAATCCCGCCCGTCCCCTCTGTTTCTTTATTTTTTCTTTTAAAGTTATGCTTGTACTTTGACAGGGCCTAGAGACCATTCAGATCCTTGCTGATGCTTTGCCCAAGATTGTTCCTTATGTTTTGATCAACCATCGTGAGGTTTGGTTCTTCCTTTCTTTTCATAATATACATACATACATATATATACATATATATTTATATATATTACAGAGTTCTTAATTGGACAAGACGCTCATTCTTTAAGAGAGAACGGATGGGTTAAGAAAACCTCACTTCTGCTCAATTTTCTTCAGCTTTGTTAGCCATTTATTCACATGGTCGATTACTTTTAGATGTAGAATCACCATTTAGAGCTTAGGTTTAGGTTTTAGTCATGGATTATCTTGTCGTCTAGATTTTAGGTTCTAAAGGGTCATTTTATATCCTAAAGAATCAACCCTGTCACTTTAATGGAATAAAGTTGAAAAACTTGAGAGTACATGAGATTTTTTTGATGCGATCATCCTTTAAGAAAGAACAGACATTGTGCAGAGAGAATCTCACATATATTATATGTATGTGTATGTATTTATATAAATATGTATCATATGTATGTATATGGATCTTTAAAGAGCTTACTGGTATTATCTATTTACAGGAGCTTCTTCCTCTGATCATGTGTGCGATTGAGCGCCATCCAGATAGCAGCACTCGAGATTCCTTGACCCACACATTGTTTAATCTAATCAAACGTCCAGATGAGCAACAAAGAAGAATTATAATGGATGTAGGCTGTTAGTTGAAGTACTTCATTTATTTGTAAATAGCTGCTTTGTTTTTTACTTGTTCCTGAATCTTCTAACTGGATTTCAGGCATGTGTTACCCTTGCTAAGAATGTAGGAGAGATGAGAACAGAAACAGAATTGCTTCCCCAGTGTTGGGAACAAGTAAGTTTGAGCCTAAATTTTGTAGGGGTGGTCATCTTTAACCATTCTGTCATTTTGATAGCTTTGACGGATTTCTCGTTTATGGGTTGCAGATAAATCATATGTATGAGGAGCGCAGGCTGCTAGTTGCTCAATCATGTGGACAGCTTGCAGAATTTGTTCGGCCCGAGATTCGTGATTCTCTTATTTTGTCTATTGTTCAGCAACTCATAGAAGATTCTGCGACTGTTGTCCGGGAGGCTGCTGCACATAATCTTGCATTGCTGCTTCCACTCTTTCCGAACATGGACAAATATTTCAAGGTCAGCCTCACTAATATGCTTCAGAGGCTCTCATGGAGAGGAATTCTGACTTGACAGAAATGGCTACAATGTAAGCTCTAGAATAGGTTGATGGAACATCGTCTAGGGAATGGAGACTTTCTCCTTATCATGACATGATAAATGACAAGAAAGATGTATAAAGTCAACAAGGATACTTTTTTCCATTATTTTACTGTATTTTATTTATTTGTAGGTTGAGGATTTGATGTTCCAATTGGTATGTGATCCCTCTGGAGTGGTGGTGGAAACTACACTTAAGCAGTTAGTTCCTGCAGTAAACAAGTGGGGAAACAAATTAGACCATATTTTAAGAGTTCTACTCTCTCATATATCAAGCTCTGCTCAGGTATGTTTTTGTTTAACTATATTTTCTCATTCATGACTGAGGTAATCTATTCCTTGTTTATAATAGTTTCTTTTATTTACATCATTGTGACATTGCAGCGTTGTCCTCCCCTTTCGGGCGTTGAAGGGTCCGTGGAGTCACATCTTCGTGTTTTAGGTGAACGAGAACGCTGGAATGTTGATGTTCTACTACGGATGCTAATGGAAATGCTTCCTTTTGTGTACCAGAAAGCAATTGAGATGTGCCCAATTGCTTCTGATCCGGAAACAACTGGAACAATATTTTCTACGTCTTTCTTTGAATTGTATGCAAGGTAAGGTCCATTTTTCTTCTTTAACTTCAATTATCTCATATTTCTTTTGAGTTCCTCTTATATCTTCTGACAGAGCATAACCTTATGACTTTTTGTATTGAGATAATGATATTGATAAATGAGAAAGACTTGTTTACTATAACTGCTTGTAATAACTGCTTATAATAAATTTTATTATCTGGGTAGGGGACATGCTCAATTGCCTGCATTTGAGTGGCTGCATGTCGACTGTTTTCCTGCTTTGATACAGCTTGCCTGCTTGTTACCTCCAAAAGAAGATAGTTTGCGAAACCGAACCACCAAGGTATCTTCATTCTATCTTTGATGGACTTTAATATTACCTCATTAACAGTGCTTCTATGAATTGTTTCTGACCTAGATGTTGGTAATGCAGTTCTTGTTGGCTGTATCAGAACACTATGGGGATTCTTATTTGACACACATAATGCTGCCTGTATTCCTGGTAGCCACTGGGGATGACGCTGAGTTGACATTTTTCCCATCTGCAATCCATTCCAGAATCGAAGGTAATCTCACGGAAATGTTTTAAAACCCTTTCACACCAGTGTGCGATCTTTAATTGTGGCTATAATCTACATAACAGGTTTGAGACCAAGAACGGCTGTGGCTAAGAGACTGGCTACTATGTGTGTCCTACCTATTCTCTTAGCTGGTGTTTTGGGTGCCCCTAGTAAGCATGAGCAGTTAGTGGAGTACCTAAGAAAGCTATTAGTTGAAGGTGTGACAAATCAATCTACAAAGTGCAATGCTGAGATTGTTGATGCTGTTCGCTTTCTTTGGTTAGTAAAGCAATAAACACCCTTTGAAAACTAATTTTTCTTAATTATAAGTTATTTCTTACTGATTGGCCTTTTTCCATAATGCAGCACTTTTGAAGAACATCATGGTATGATATTTAACTTACTATGGGAAATGGTTGTCAGCTCCAATATAGATATGAAGATCAATGCTGCCAATCTGTTGAAAGTCATTGTAAGCCTAGCCATTCTCTTAGAGTACTCATTTTTTCATGTGTCTGACTTTAAAACCAACAATTAATTGGCTGCATCCATTTAATAGGTTCCATATATCGATGCAAAAGTTGCATCTACTCATATTTTGCCTGCCCTAGTTACTTTGGGCTCTGACCAAAACCTGAGTGTGAAGTATGCAAGCATAGATGCCTTTGGAGCTGTGGCCCAACATTTTAAAAATGACATGGTACAAATTTTTTTCCTTTTGCAATCAATAAATTAGCTATCTTAATGGAATAGTTTTCATTTATCTGGCTGATCCAATTGAAACCTCCCAGATTGTTGATAAGATACGTGTTCAAATGGATGCGTTTCTTGAAGATGGATCACATGAAGCTACCATTGCTGTGGTTCGTGCATTAGTGGTTGCTGTACCACATACAACGGATAGACTTAAAGATTATATCCTTTACATACTTACTGAAGAATTATAATTAGCGCATTTTCAGCAAAGTATTCATATGCGCACTCATTATTCCTCAATCGTTGTGCAATTTTCTACTGGATCCACTTTTTAATTGTCACTTCTTTAACATTATATACATCTTTTATCCAAGATTTTTCAACTTACAGCCACTCCGCCTGCAAGTGACTTGATGCGCCGTCGTGAGAGAACCAATGCATTTTGTGAAGCAATTCGTGCTCTGGATGCAACAGGTTTGCTTCTTCTTCTTTTTTCGCAGACCAAAATGTTATTTTTGTTGTATTGGTGTTTATTTCTCTTCCCTTTCTGTTTCACAGACCAGAATTATGGTGTTTATTTTATTGCTGGTTTTACATTTTCTAACGAACTAATAAGGAACCAAAAGTAGGGGAGAAAGCATGTGTAAAAACAGAGGGTGCCCTGACAACTCCCACCTTTGCCAGATTTCCGAACTTTAGCTTTCCTAGAATTCCAAGCTAGTTGGAATTATGTGTGCAGACTTTCGTTAACCTAAAATTATGTTAAATTGTCAGCAAAGTTTATATTTGCATAGATCTATTTTTCAAGTTTTTAAATGTGTTATTGATATCAAGTGGCAAATGTGTTTAATTAATACAGATGTTTCAGCAAATAGTGTACGGGATTTCCTCCTGCCTGCCATACAGAACTTGTTGAGAGACTATGATGCGCTGGATCCTGCACACAAGGAAGCCCTTGAAATTATAATGAAGGAGAGATCTGGTGGAACTTTTGATACTATCAGTAAGGTGATGGGGGCTGGGCTTGCATCATCTGTTACTAGCTTCTTTGGTGAAGGTGGGTTACTGGGTAAGAAAGAAAATGCTGAGCTATCACCAGAGCCAGTTGAGTCTCCGAAGGCTGCACCAATGCCACCAGTCGAAGACACTAGGTTAAGGCGCATCATGCGTGGAAATTTCACTGACATGCTCAGAGGCAAAGCAAAGGGCGATGAAACTTAGAACCAATAAAGTTGAGTTGTTACTGAAAGGGGTGGCTGAGTTTATTTTGCATCTCGCCATCTCAGGTGAAGATCATTTTGTTCTCAATATCAAGGTTGTGATCTGCTGAAAACAAGGAATTCTTTTATTTTTTGGTGTCATAGAAAAAAGGGTTTAAGAAGGGAAGAGCAAATTTGTACTGCATTTTTATTGTTCTGGTTTTTTAGTGTAGAAATTGGATTGATCAACCAATTGAGTTTAGTGGATAGTTCAGAACACATCATCTTGATCCTGAGCTCTTCGCTGTTGCTGGCGGTTATGTAAACCCAGGCTGCATGTTTTATACCTTTGATAAGTTATATACCCAAATTTCATAATAATAAAGTCATTGTTGTTGAGTTTCAAATTTGACGAGTTTATCTTCACCTCACGGCCCTCACCTCAATGTGTCTGCCAGTGGTCTAGTTCCTAGTTTGACCCTAGGCTGCTTTGCCAATTCAATAAAAGGTTTGTTGATTTGTTTATGCATATATTCTTTCTATACGAACGTTATGGCAAACGAAGGGAACTAAACACATAAAATGTTCGTTAACCACTTGAATTATAAGCTGTTTGCTTTGTTTATGTTTTCGTAATTGTGTCCTGATTTTAATTTTTGACCTGTGGGCATTGATGAGATGGTAAGTCTTCACGTGGAGAAGAGGATATTTTTCTGCTGGTCTATCAATAGAGGAAACTTAGCAAGCCTTGTAGCACACAAATTTTTAATTTTGTTTCCATCAACAATTGCACTTAAATATTTGTCTCATATTATAGCCATTCACATTACTCACTACCTAATATATCCATTTATACTGTATTTAAGGGAATTATATACCTTTTTTTTTATTTTTGTCAACAAGGGAATTATACCTAATTACACCAAATAGTTTTTTTTATTTTTTATTTATATAATGTAATGTTAGATTTTTAACTCCTTACAAACTCACTTTTTCTCCCGCATCCCAAGGGAATGTTTGATATCCTACTCAAAAAAAGGAACTCAAAATTCATTATTTTTTTAAAAAGGAACTCAAAATTTCTCTCTCATTTTTCTCTCACAACCTTATCTGTGATCTACACAACCATAGCATGCGTCTATATGTTTAGTATTACTACCCTTGAAGTAAACAAACCTCACATCACAAGCATTAAAATTTCCAAAATAAAGATCATTTGGCGTTATCATTCCAACCAATACCCACTTCAAATTTTCTCTAATATGGTATAATGGACTCGCATTAATTAGGAGCTCTCTTTTTTCAAGAAAACTCACATTAATTAACATCATACGTATTTTATAGTCACATTAATGTTCACAAGCATTATATTCTCATGTTCCCTGATGAGACCACCGGTCAATGTGAGACCTTGACCCTAGAGGGTGCGCGGTTACAATAAGAATCAAAATGAAGACTTGATTGAGGTATGGAAAAACAAAAAGTTATGTCGATGATATACTTTGATTTATGGGAGCTTTAGTTTCAGACCTAATAGTCGGGCCTCTAGAAATTCAATTGAAAATTACAAAGCCCATTTTCAAATACAAAACAACATTCAAAACACCTATAAATTACAACATTACCACCAATAGAAGCCCAACCCAAGCTTCATTGAAAAAACCTAAACTAAATTATAAAAGTGTAAATTGATCCAACGGTTAAGAGATAAAACCTCATTTAAGGGTCATATATTAAGCTTCAAAAACCCACAATGAATCATGCCACACTTTTTTAATCAGGCCCATACCCAACTTTAAAAAAACCCAAACCACAACATAGCCCAAACAAAAAAAAAAAACCAACACAAAACAAAAGAACCCAAACAAGGATCCATATAGAAAGGGCAATTATTTTAAAAAGGGCAAGTTAAATAAATAAAAAAATAAGGGCTGTTTGGTATTCTACTCAAAAAAAATGAACTCAAAAATCATGATTCTTTTACAAAATATGAGTTTTCAAATACAAGATTTAAAAATTTGTTTGGTATTAAACTTCATACCTATTTTTAAAAGCAGAGAAGAAGCCTAGGACCTCTATTTCTACCTCTCTCTTTATCTAATGAACCAACGAAAATTAGGGTTATCGAGATCTAGGCCATTGACATCGTTGTCTTTCATCAGAATGGTCTCAATCTTGCTGATCCAATATGGGGTGAGTTCAATGGAGCCTCCTCCACCGTTGATGACTCAATTGATGGTTAGAGAGAGACGGGAGAGGGAGGAGAGAGAGAGAGATGGGAGGCCTCCACCGTTGATGACTCAATTGATGGTTAGAGAGAGACGGGAGAGGGAGGAGAGAGAGAGAGATGGGAGGGGAAAAACAAAAACTCATCCCCAAATTGAATATCTTCATAATATTGATGCTAGAAGTGGGTCTATAACTGAAAAAACTAAGGGCTCATTTGCTTCTCTAAGAAGTACTTATGCTCATAAGCACTTCTAACAAAATCGCTTTTATTAGAAAAATTTTGAATTTTCATAATAATAAAAAATCCCAAGTGCTTTCTGAAAAAGCACTTGGGAGTGCTTCCTGAAGAGTTTTCTAAACTTTTCTGTCAAACGCTATCAGATATACTTTTAAGTATCAGAAAGTGTTTTTAACCTTTCCGAAAGCACTAAAGGCGGTATGCATGACCTGAGTAGCCCCATCCCACTAGACTAAACAAGTGGGTTCCAGCAATTCGTCGCCTCCGAGTAGAGGCCCAATCAGAGGTCAACAAGTAGATATTCATGAGTGTCTTCTGCGTGGCCCACTGGTAATCATGCGCATCATCTTAATGGGATGATAATCAATATTCACAAGTGGTGGGCATTGGCAATTTGTCACGTCCCAAGCAATATTAATTTTTATTGCTCTGGCTTTTTAGTGTAGAACTTATTGGATTGATTGAATTTAGTCGTAGGTCAGAAAACATCAACTTGATCCTGAGCAGCTAAGCTCTTCGCCATTGCTGGCGATTATGTAACCAATTGAATTTAGTCGTGGTCTAGTTCCTAGTAGCTGACCCTAGCCTGCTTTGCTAATTCAATAAAAAGTTTATTGGTTTGTTTATACATATATTCTTTCTATACGAAAGATATCGTAAAAATGAGGGAATTGAACACAGAACATAACCACTTGAGCTCAAGCTTGTTGCTTTGTTTATGTTTTCGTAAATGTGCATGGATTTTAATTTCCAGACCCTGCGCCTTAATCTTAGAGACGGCCACAGCTTCTCTTCAATTTTGTTTGGTGAAAAGAATTTTGTGTTTTCCACCCCAAAATTCAACCACACCCTAATAAAAGTCTATTGCTGCCAGTATAATTCCTCCAGTTTGGGCAGTTCTCCTCTAACTTGCAAGACCCCAATGGTATGAGTTCTTCTGCTTTAAGAATATGTATATTCCACTTTCAAGCAGGTTGTTTTCAACTCAGAGGCACCAATTTCTTTCCAAATTAATCATCATATATATAGTTAGGGGTATATCAACTTTCGGTCTCACTTTCTTTTTATTATTATTTACTTCTTTTGGTCTCACAAGCTTTCTGTAGTTGGGAAATATTCCTTGTGCATCGTCATATTATCATTAGAGGAAACTTAGAAAGCCTTGTAGCACAACTTTTCTTTATTTCTGTTCCATCAATAATTGCAATTTAATATTTGTCTCATACTCTACCCAATCACATTACTCACTACCTAATAGCTTGCACATAGAATCTCATTTTTAGGTCTTTAGGTGAACGGGTCTGCTACTACCTAATATATCTTCTTCTTCTTCTTTATTTTTCGTTCGTGCATCTAATATTTCCATTTACACTATCTTGAGAGAATTATATCCCTAATACAATTTACAATAAATAATTTTTTTTTAATTATATGTAATTTAAATTTACTGTTAGATTTTTAATTACTTACAAACCCACTTGTTTTTTTCTCATTTTTCTCACTCCACTATCTTCTACCTACACAAGCATAGCATGTTTCCCATATTTTTAGTATTGTCTTTGAAGTAAAACAAACCTCACACACAATCATTTTCCAAAATAAAGGACCATTTGGCGTTATCTTTGCAAGCAATCATGTTATGCCACTTCAAAAAATTTCTCTGATATGTCTGTTTTTCAGGAAGACTCTTATGTTGCTCACTTTGTCCATGTGACTCACTTTGTCCTCATATTACAGAGTGGGTCACACTGATTCATTGCAATGCGGGACCCCATCACTAAACTACCCTTTTTCTGCAGCTTAAACTACTAAACTCACCTTCCTCCAAGAGAATTTGCGTGTGACACCACATGACATGACAACATTTGTATTGGATTTAGCATTAACCACGCCATTTAGAGTTTGATTTCTCATGTTTCCTTTCCCATGAACCAAACAGGGCCTATAGGTATTGTATAATTACGTCGACATGTCAGGTTGTATTACGATCACGACAAAAGAACTCATGACAATCAGCCACTTAAGCTTTACCCTCCAGCACGGCATTACCTTCTCCCTCATATAAATTGTGCAGTAAGGCCCTTCCCAAATGCACCATTCTCTAATCTATCTCTCTCTTTGAATATAAGTAATTAAATAATTAATAGATATATAATTTTAAGATGATGAAGTTGTCATGCTGTGGTGTGGGGCTGTGTGTTGTGGTGATGATGGCAATGGTGCTAAGTGAAGAAGCAAGGATGGCAGAGGCAGTGACATGCAGCCCATTGGAGTTGAGCTCATGCTTGGAACCAATTAGGTCTGGGACACCTCCTTCAACCACATGCTGTCAGAAACTGAGGGAGCAGAAGCCTTGCCTTTGTGGATATCTCAAAAACCCAGCTCTCAAGCAATATGTCAGCAGCCCCACCGCCAGAAAAGTTGCTTCTACCTGTGGTGTTCCCTTCCCTCAATGCTAAATTAATTACCAATATTAATCACCCCTTAATACTTATATATAAGTAATAAGAATGATGACTTCATTATAATGTCATTGTTCAAGACCATCAATCATGGCACTATCAATGGTGCCCGGAGAAAAAAGGGATGTATGTTATATGATTAAAGAAAATAAATAAATGGCAGTGTAATTGACTTATGAAATATGTGGTTTTGCTTCATTTAGGTTGGCTCTATTTGAATTTCGTTTTTTATGAAGTCAATTCGGTGGCTCATAGATTAGCTTGATTTGCTGTGACTTTATTTCAAGCACTAATGTGGTATGAGGACCCTCCGAAAATCATCATGATGTCTTAGTTGAAGATCGTCCGCAAATGTTTCTTTCAATAAATCTTTTTTTTTTTTAAACACATATATAATATGTGGTTTTAAATGAATTGAAATTTGCATTACCAATTTATTTATTTATGATTAGCATAATATAATATCGCCAATGTCCCCAAATTCATTGATCTTTGATCTGAGCATGCAAGAGCTTTGTTGATGTCGTCAGATGAATATCTGAGCTAGAATTGCTGAAATCGGGTCTTTCTAGAGGTGATTTATTAATGGGATCCATTTGCTTGGATTTGCTTTTCTTCTAATTTCTGTTCGAACTTACTTTTTATCCCCTTGATTTAATTATGGTGACCCTCCACCAACCAATGGCTAAGCATTTTTTTTTTTTTTTTGGTCAATGTTTGGTTTCAAAGAAACCAAAACGGGATAGATTGCAAACTGAGCCGGAAATACACGAACCAGGTAGAAGCAGCTAGACCTCAGTACAAGGCTAGAACCAAGCTTCTTACCCAGTCAAATTAAAACGAACAACAAACGCTAAGAAACAAAAAGAAAAGCCGTAAAACAGGAAGCTGAGAAAAGCCGCACCCCCAATAACCAGTTGGCAAGGCACCCAACGCAAGACCAAAACCACCAGAGAAGTCACAGAAACCAAAGAACCGAGAGGAAGATGGTGATGGATACGCCATCACAGCTACAGAGAGCGCTACCATAATCCGAGAGGTAAGTGTCAAAAGCACTTTAAAAGCATCCTCAACAGCAATAGTATTACTGAGGAGAGACGCACCAGAACGTAACACGGTGGAGAAGATCCAACAACGAGACAAAGCCGCAAGGGATCGGAGGAGAACATTCACAGTAGGAAACAAAGACAAACGCACAAAAGCATAGCTGCCGACACCTCCAAAAAGAATACAGAGGCATAGAGTAGAGGGGCTGATAGAGCATAAAAGCATCTTTCTGTGAGGAATTGTCAGGAAAATGCCCCAACCATGACAATTCCAAAATTGTAGATTCATGGACCTCTTGTGGCTGTCAAAGGCCAGCCACCACCGCCGTCAATAAGACCATTCTTAACCCTCAGTTCAAGGATTTCCAACTCTTTGGATGGACTCACCACTACCTCACACAGCGATGAGTCATTGATTGCAGACTTAGCCACACCAGTGGAGCCGTGTGCCCGTTTGCGCCCCCCTTTAGCACCAGCTCTAACCCCCACAGTTCCTCTAGTGAGTTTTAGAGAGCAGCCTGGGTTGAGCGACGGAAGAAATTTTTTCCTTTTTGACGGGGGGTTGCCACCTTCAAGGATAAATTTCTTCTTACTACGTTTCTGTTGTG
>NW_018923425.1:1069-23994 GCF_002207925.1 Prunus avium
CTGAGGGAGAGAGGGAGAGAGAAGGGAGGAAGAGGAGGGCGAGAGAGGCAAAGAGTGGGTCTTGCGAGGGTATGAGGCGCTGGCAGAGGTACTGGTCTTCTCCTCTCTTTTTTTTTTAAAAAAAAAATTTTAAAATATTTAAAATATAATATATTTTATTTAAAGCCACATAGATGTATACTATTGGATGTGTGGGCTCTACACACGTACCACATCAGCCATTTAACAAAAAATTTGATGGAAGCTAACGGCATGGACTATTTTGATGTGTGGAGGATAACCTTAGGGACCATTGGTGTCACAAAAAGACGTTAGGAACGAAAGGTGATAATTTTGCAAACCTAAAGGACCATTTGTGATAAAAAGCCATTAGTTAATAATGCTTCATTGGTAGGGTACAACTCCTGCGTAAAAAATAATTCCATGGGAAATGCAAAACCTACTAATTCCAGGAATTGTTCTTTTTTTTAGGCAAATGCAAAACCTACTAAATGCAAACCCAAAGCAGATAGAATGTCCTGCAAATATCTCTCTATAGACATGATGGATAATTCTAAAGCGAGGACCCTTAAATGAGGTATTATTTTTTAATCGTTAGATCAAACTAACTAATTTGATTCAACGGTTAATTAATTTGATCCAACGATTAAGAGATAGGGCATTATCTAAGAACCTTAAATAACACCCTCACTATAGAATTCTACATTTCTAGACGACAAATCTCTACAAGAAGAACCAATTTGGTTATTGGCCTAATTCTTCTATTTCTATTTAGTGTGCTTGTGTCAGGGCTTGAACCCTGATTTCAAAATAGACTGAGTTGGACTTACTTTACAAATGAAATTATTTTAGTTAGTGAAAAGTTTTCAGCAAATCACCTATATATAATTTTCCGAAAGAAAAAATTGTTATGCCCAAACTTGGGAATATAATATAATTAACGAGCACCTGTGGTGATCCATTTGTACTTCCCACTTAATTAATCTTGATCTTTAGTGTCTATAATTTGCAAGTACGTAACCAGATCAAATTTAAACAAAGTCTTCCCTCCCAAGACATTAAAAATATTTCCAAAGAGAAGTTTCAAATTGATTTCGTACAGAATGTTTAAGGAAAGATTCAGTCGCTTTTCTTTCTGTTAGAACATGCATAGTTTATTCATTAGATAGAAGCTTCTTAAGAAAAAGATTCAGGCATTGAATCGAAGCAATTTGACCAAGTCTTCTTGTCATTTTGATGTCACCTCAGAGTGCAACTTATTCAATCAGTTTGACAAATCATTTTAGTAGGGTTTGATATATGTCCTCTCTGTTATTAATTAAGTTAAACATCTCGACAACGGGGTCTAACCCAGTAGAAAAGGGCCTTGAAATACCGTTCTGCAAGTTCGAACCTCCATGACATCTTGATTGTCTATGTGTGAGAAACCCCCTCTCATGTAGTTTAGACTATCGCTTGTGCTAAAAAAAAAAAAAAGAAGTTAAACGTCTCTTTCCCCTAGGCTTCCTTGAGCAAGTTGTACAATATTTTAAGCAAGTGAGGAGTTTTTTTTCTCCCATTTGGCAATTGATCAAACAAGTATTAAGTGTACAATTATTCTATATGTTGATGATGCCGTTGATTACTAATTAAGTCACTAATAATATAACCATAAAATAACACCCAAACAAGAAGCAACAGAATGTACAAGATTATCCAAATTGCAGAAGCACAGGCATGAGAAGAACCTTAACAATTATAAATTCTTATAAAACAAATTCACAAAGAATGACAATTGAGTAATTGATACAATTCCATATTAGAAAGCACAATCGTACCTAACCATTGAATGCCCTAAATTAATTCCTTTTTTTTGGGACTTGGGGGGGAGGGCAACAATCAATTTATTTATGTTCCAAAAAATAACAGTAATTAATCATAGACCAGAGGTGAAAGGCACATTGGTGGCTGGCAACCAAGAATTACCCGCAATGAAGTTCCCAACAGTAAATTTGGAAGCCTCGGAGGTACTTGTAATGACATGGTAACCTGCCCATTTAACCCTGTTTGAAGTGGATGAACCAGGGCCTGTGTTCATGTACTCACCATAATACAAAGTCTTCAAGGCAAAGTTACCACTCCATTCCATCCAACCAGCTGGGTCAATTAAGCTATCAAGGTATGTCTTCATGAACACGGTACGAGAATACTCCCTCCATGGCCTCCCTAGGTATGTCTTAACCGAACTTTGAACTGATTTTAAATCCGAAGCAGCTGTAACCCTACAATTGTGAATAGAAATTCCTGTATTTTGGTTCGGATCGGACCGGCCCTGAGCAGTGACAGTGTTGGTTTTGTGGTTGTGAACATAAATGTTACAATTTTGGAAAACCACAGCAGCATTGCCAAAAATAAAGTCAACAGTTCCATAGATGTCACATTCCCTATAGATTTGTCTGTCAGAGTACACATAGAGGGTGTCTTGGTTCCCCTCAAAGCCACATTTGTAAAAAACAGAAAGATCTGAACCGGACCGGAGTGCCACGGCTTGGCCGCTTGTTGGACCGGCAGTGTTTTGGAATGTAATGCCCTGGGCAATGAACCCATCTCCAACCACAGCTAAAATGAATCAAAACAAAGAAAAGAATGTCATGAATTTTAATTTAGAGAGTTACTTGTAAGACAAGTTGACAATTAACAACATTAAAATTACATGAAATTTGAGGCATTGCTGACTTTGCAAATATTCTTTGACCAATATTATGAAAACAAAGGAAAACAAAATATATTTTCAAGCACAATTTGTTTGTTCAAATCAATAGACACCAGACTATGGACAATTAAGTGATATTGTGGGCAACTTGAGCTTCACAAGTCTTAGTTTAAGACCAAAATAATTGTCAGCATTATGACTTAACCCCTATATCAATTTATATTTTCAACAATTTTCATAAAATTAGTGTTTATATGAATAACATTTTCCACAGAATAAAGTAATCTAGCCGCACATGAGATGGCACCATTGTGGAAAAGTGGGTCAAACTCTCCCTCTCCTTCCAAAGTATATCCGAGTACGTGGAAGACAGTTTTGAAACAACCCAATATAATACTCTCTCATCCCCCTCCCTATCCAATGACAAAAATAAAAAGTAATCTAGCTACTTTCTCAAAGTGGACCAACTCTCTAAGAATCCAACTAGCTATATTGACGGACTGCCTTTTTGGACCTTCAATCCTAGTTTGTTAAATACTAAGTAAAGACAGTTCGGTCCCAAAATGATTAATGAACACGTTTAAATTAGTCGACTTTGTCTTGTCATTATCTAATGGCATGGTCTCTCATCCCTCTCGCTATCCAATGACCGAAAAAACAAAGTAATCTTGCCACTTTCTCAAAAGTGGACCAGCTCTCTCTAAGTATCCAACTAGCTAATAGTAATTAATAATCCCTGTTTTAAAAGTACTTTACACATATTGACGGACTGCCTTTTTGGACCTTCAATCCAAGTTTGTTAGATACTAGGTAAAGACAGTTCGGTCCCAAAATGATTAATGAACACGTTTAAATTAGTCGACTTTGTCTTGTCATTATCTAATGGCATGGTCGATCATTTTCGAGCACCAGTGAAATTAAACAGATTGTGTACAAGTCAATGAACTTAATAAGTGGCCTTGGTTTTAAAGCCTGCCTAGCTAGTAATAAAGCTTCTAATCATTCTTTAACTTATCTCATACGCATTTAAAAAAAAAATTATAAGCAACGTATTACATGCAACTCATAATTCGAAACAAAGTTATAAATATATAGTTTAGTATATTATGTATGAATAAATATAGGGTAAATTTTGATTCGGAGGAGTGCATGATTATCTTTTTGGAGTACGTACCAATAACAGCTCCATAATAGGATTTACAATCGAACAATACAATTTATTCATATAAAAAGTGAATGGACTAAAACTATATAATAATCAACTTTAATCAGAGATAACTAAGCTATACATATTTAGATTAAAGCATGTATATAAAAATGAGAGAGAAATAAATAAATAAATATTAAAAAAAACACTTAGAAAATAGCTAATTTTACTTACCAACTGTAGCTGAATTAAAGGTTGTAGAACCCCCACTAACACTTTTGCTTCCTGTGATAATAGTCTTCCCTATACCATCTCCCCTCAACATAATATTCTTCGACTTTATCTGAACATTTTCCTTATATGTCCCTGCCTTCACATATATCACATACCTTGCACTACCTTTTCTGTTTGACGCTGCACTTACTGCCTCACTTATGGTCTTGTAATTCCCAGACCCATCTTTTGCCACCACAACATCAGCCGTCGGCGAAGATGACTGCAAGAGCTTTCGATCGCCAGGCTTCACCCAAGTTGGGAAACCATTTTTGTGGTTTGGCTGAGAAGTATATGGAGCTTTGTTTATGGCCAAAGTGTTGCTAATCAAATTAGAAACATTATTTGACACTGAAGGGATTGAGACCCCAAGGTCTGCAAACCCTTCTCGACATGTATCTAGGTTTGTGAGAGCTGTGCTCAGCCATGTTTGGCTGTCATATTGGGTGCACTTGGTGACGGGATTTACGGTTCTGTTGAGCTTTTGGATTGTGAAATCAAAGAGCTCAAGGCAATCAGCCCATGCAGTTTTTTCGTGTGCATTTTGGAACTTTGAGTCAAGTAAGTACAAGTTGGTTTGAGCATGGATGGCACGGTCTAGGGCTAGTTGGGTTGATATCTTGAAGAATTGGGATTTTTCTTTGATGGGGGTTGTAGTTGGGTTATGGCTCAGAAAATCCTCACATAGTTTTGGGTGAGGAGTTTGGCTACACCATGTTTTCACATCATTTGGAGAGTAACCAAATATGATTGGAGAGAGATAAAGCACCAAGAAAAGTGTTGAGTGAAATCGAATTGGCATTTTTGGATGGCTTTTGATCAAGAAATGTGTATGAAATCTGGGCGATATGGGAGAGTAGAGCTATATGAGCTTTTGTGTTTGAATATGCTGTGCATGGCTTAGCTTAATTGGGTTCTATATATAGAAGGAAAACGGTCGCGGGGGTTGTCGATGTAAAGCGTGTTGGGCGAACAACTTTGTTGTTATTTTCTCTGAATATTTAATATCCAACATATTTGTTTATCATTTTGGAATTTTTTGATGACTGATATTAGAATATAAATGCAATAATTGGTTGCCGAGGAACTTGATAATATGACACGGCACTAAAAATAGTAGTAGCAATAATGTTAGAGCACCAACCAATTAAAATCCATTTATATATACGATATGACATGGCAAATGATATGGGTTGTTCGAGGAATGAAAAAAAGAAGTGACATGGGCTTCCATGTCATATGAGATTAGCTGGTAGTAACAAGTTTGGACATTATTTGGTATCTCTAGTATTATTGTATATTGAACATTAATTTTGTAATATAGCAAATGTAAGTTAAGTCAGTTGATTATTATAGTGTGTTTGTCCACTTGCACTGGTTATTATAGTGTGTTTGTCCACTTGCACCCGAAGTTGATTCCTACCTTTAGTAGTAAGTAAATATGATTTTTTGTCCCTTTTACCAATAAATTGTCCTTTGAGGAAAACAAAAAACAAAAAACAATGGGTGGTAATAGCTAGGCCACTCGATAAATTAAAAGTTTGTTGGATTTTTCTTTACGCGGGGGGCCGGCGGGGAAGAAAAAAACGCGTTGTTGATATTGAAATATATTTAACAAGCATCATGCATGCAATTACGTATGAAGGAGGAATATAAAGATGAAATGAGTCGGCTGAGATTCCACAGGAAAACTGTGATCAAACATCGATCATAGCACGTGTAGATATAGGAAAGCAAAATTACCTGTGGGTTGATATTAGATGGATTATTCTTATTCTTTTCCGACAGCCAAAATTAGTTAATTAAAATACTTCGCTTTTAGAAACCTTTACCTGCATAAGATAAGATCACCCCAGAAGTGATTAGGGTGCTTAATCCTAAACATTGTAGACTTCACATTTGGCTCTCTTCATGCCTTTTTTCATTGTTCCACACGCAATTGCAAGAGCCTGTATTTTAAAAGCACACGGATAGAGTTTAGGAGTTCACGGTTGGTCCAGCTACCTTGATGGACCCAAGCTGGTCGTTGACAATATATAAAGTGGTATAGCATGAGGTTTTTGCCAATTTTTCAAGGACCCAATGAAATTGTTGAATAATTGTCCATATTTAATAAACATTGTATTGCTATCTCTCTCATATTGGTTTATAGTTTTGAGTATAAGCGATAGTCTAAACTACAAGAGGAGGGGGAATTCTCAAATACACACACAATCGAGGTGTGATGGGAGTTCGAACTGGAGACTACTAGTTTGTAAGTCAAAACTCTTTTCTACTGGGCTAGACCATGTTGGCCCTCCTCTCGTATTGATTAATAGTTGAGTTAAACTGTCTTGGTCTTCAATTTATCCAATTTTGGCATAGAAATACTGAATATATTACAAATATATTCAAATAAAAGTCTATACTTGCTTATATATATTTAGTTAATAGTTAGTCAAAATACACATGCAAATATCAATTCAGCCGGCTTAATTCATTGAAGAATAATAGTCCGTCATGCATTTTTTCAAGAAAAACAACCCCCCATTGACAAATATGATGGTCTAATTTGAATTAATGCAATCAAATTATAAATCAAATTATATTCGTGTCTATTCGGTTAGGGTTGGTTTATTGGGTGATCATGACTAATATCCTATATAGAAATTAACATAAGCTTACCTTGTTGTATACCAAAGTTCAAGTCAAGTTGAAATGAAATATATATATATATATATAAAGCCGAATTGTCAATAATATTTTCGTTTTCCGTTCACTTCTCAGAGATACAGTAAGATATCCGTATATATTATATTCACAGCATTTTTTGAAAATTTTGTCAAACAATATACGTAGATATTTTATTTACATTTTCCAGTCTCCTATTTTACTATGTTACAAAAGGTTTGACTTACTGCCATCAGAAGTTGCTTTTGAATTTGGTCATTCAAAAAATGGTTGCTCTTTAGGCTCAAATCAATGGACAGACGGAAGATCTCGAACATCAGATTTCTTGACTTTGACCCCCAAGAAAAAAGAAAGGAATAAATGAGACAGCCGGCATAATTCTATAGTTGATTGGCCCAGTCATGAAGTTTCTTCTCCTTCACGTTGGTTTGGATTAGATAGAACCATAACGAACAATTGTCTAAAAACTGTCTAACTAATCCAATTGGGATTTGACTCTCTCTCATTTCTCAATGGGTGTTCCTATTTGGACCATATTTACAGATCACGTTGTTGATTGCCTCTCTAATATATGTGAATCCCACATACACTGATGGGTTCCACCTCTATTAAAAAGGTACTCAACCATATGATCTGTATATGAATGTGGTATGAATAGCATTATTGTTTCATCAACTGCAAAAGAATATAATAGTTTGATATTAAATAACTAATTAAATTGACGTTGGCCTTGTAAGTTGTTGACTTTGTATTGCATCTAAAGTTGGGCAACTTCTATGGTACAATGGTATGCTGGTGGTATATCAAAATTTAAACCAAAGATAAAAACTCTGGTACATCAAACTTTTAGGGCCCGTCTGGTAACGTTTTCGGAGAGTGTTTTCAGAGACTATTAGAATAGAAATTTTACAAGTATAGCCGGGCGGCTATACCTCGTAAATATAAATTTTACAAGCATAGCCGGTCGGCTATACGTCGTAAATAGGAATTTTAACAGTATAGCCGGGTGGCTATACGCTTTAAATAGAAATTTTAATAGGAATTTTAAATGTATAGCCCCACGCCTAAACTCTTTAAATAGACATTTTACAAGTATAGACGCGCGGCGATACTCCATCAATAGAAATTTTACAAGTATAGCCGTTCGGCTAGACGCTATAAATAAGATAATATGGATTTCTCTTTTTTAATTACTTTAATTAGATGTTATGTTTAAATTATTATTTACTTAGTGAATAATTAGTATTTAAATATTTAATTAACGGAAAAGAATTAAAAAGGAATTAATTACTATTTATAGAGTAATATAATTTATGAAGTTAATTAAAATATTTAATACTAATTATTCACCAAAGAAATACTAATTAAAATATAATTACTAATGAAAGTAATTAAATAAGGCTAAGATATTATTTAATTAAAAAAAAATTATTGACCTAAATATACTAAGTTTATATTTATTTATTTTTAAAAACCTCTAAAAAGAAATTTAAAGAGTATTGCTGATCGGCGATATGCTTTAAATAGAAATTTTACCAGCATAGCCGTTCGGCTATACGCTACAAATAGAAATTTAAACAATATAGTCACACTGCTATACGCTATAAATAGGATAATCTGGATTTCTCTTTTTTAATTACTTTAATTAGATGTTATGGTTTAATTATTATTCTCTTTTTTGGTACAGTGGATAACTATTATTTAAATATTCAAGTAAAGGAAAAAAAATTAAAAAAATAATTACTATTTATAAAGTAATAAAATTTATGAAGATAATTGAAATATTTAATACTAATTATTAAGTAGAGAAATACTAATTAAAATATAATTACTAATAAAAGTGATTAAATAAGGCTAAGATATTATTTAATTACGAAAAATTTAAATTAAAAAAATAAATTATTGAACTAAAGTACTAAGACTATATATTTTTTTTATAAAAAAAAAACCCCTAACAATTAGTTGCCATGTGTCAAAAATACTATTTAAATACATTATATATAAAGTAGTAATTTGGTGCCACGTGTCAAAAATAGTATAGCCTACTTTTTTATAAAAAAAAGTGGTGCAGCCGTGCGGCGATACTATTTAATCAATAAAAAATTAAGCAAAAAACACCCTCCTTGTTGCATTAGTTTATACTTTAGAGATATTAATTTGCTAGTTTCAACATATCCAAAATAGATATTAATCGGCCACTGTACAATATTTTAATATGTATTATTTTTATTCAATAATATGTGAGAATTATTTATATAATACGTGAATTTTGTGTGTCTTACTGAAAATTTTGTAAAAAAATACGTGTATTAAACATGAGAAATACGTACATATCATAGAAATTATTTTAAAACGTGAATTTAACCGAATCTCTAAGACGTGTAAAGAACACAGATGTATTATTGAAAAATATATACGTACGTGTATCATAGAGTATTAAACGTGAAAGTACTAAATTCTTTATATGGGCAATAACTCAGGAAAATTAAAAAATGAAATGAGGACAAAAGAGACTAGGGTAATGGCCTAATAGTAATGGATAATGTTATAAACTACTCTTATCGATAAATGAAAATCGGGGAAAAAATTTAAAAGAAAGAAAGGATCCCAGCATATATAGATGCATGGCTATACTATTTATTAAAGGAAATTAAAAGAAAAGAAAAACCCAGTAAAGCCGCCTGGCTATACTATTTTTTAAAACATTAAAAAATCGAGTATAGTCGGGCGGCTATACTCTTTATTTAAAAAAAGTAGAGCTGCCGTATAACGCCTAGGTGCTAAGTGTCGAAATAAGCATAGTTGTTCGGCGATACGATTTTAAAAATAGAAATAAAAAATCTGGTATCGCCGTGTAGCTGTATTATATTTATAAAAAAGAGCCCTTAGCGATTGGGTGCTACGTGTCAAAAATAGTACAGCCGCACGACTAGACTCGGTATTTTTAATTTTTTTAATAAAATAGTATAGCAGAACGGTTGTACTATTTTTACACATGGCACCTAATCACTACTTTAAATATAATGTAGGGTTATTCGCAGCAATAGTCCCTCAACTATACCCGTAGTTACATTTGGGTCACTGAATTCAATTATTAGTTGTAGAGGTCACTCAAGTAGGTGTTTTGTTGCACCATTAGTCTTTTCGTCAAGTATGTTAAATTTTTTGTCAAAAGTGAGGGTAAATTCGGAAATTCATGATGCGTTCCAGAAAATATTTTAAAACCTAAAAAAGACATCACCAAGATTAGGAAAATTCTACAAGGGAGCTTGGTACAAGCAAGACATTATTGGTTCGGATAACTCGGCCGTTGATTTACGCGTCGGAAGATGAAGGGTTCGGATTGACAAAAAAGCCTTGGAACTCCTCGATGTCGTCGTTTCGAGGAATTTGTCTGTGGCATCTTCATCTTCGTCTTCATCGTCGGCTTCTGGTATAGGGGTGATCCGAGATGTGGGAGAGAAAAGAGACTCGTTGTCATCGTACAATGGCTTCGATGAGGCTCTAGGTGAGGAGGCCTCCACTATTATCTTCTTCTCCACTTCCCTAGGCTTAGGTTTGGTGGGCTCCACGACGTTGTTTCGGGATTGGTTGAGGTTTTTGTGGATGGCGAGGAGAGGGACGTCTTTCCAGGTGCAGTTGCAGACTGGGCAGACGAGGCTGTCATGGCTGCACAGATGAGCAGCTATGCAAGGAAAATGGAAGGCGTGACCACACTCTGCTGTGTATATGGCTGTGCCCTGCATGTCTTCACGCTGTTCAAGCAAATCCCACTGTTGCTCTGCAAAAGTCCCCACAGAAAACGAAAATTTAATAACCCAAGGGAGGAGAAGCAAGGATTAGGTTGCAGCAATGGAGGATTGTGGAGGAATGGGAGGGTTGTGGATGAATTTCCGAATTTACCCTCATTTTTTTACAGAAAATTTAACAAAGTTTGACAAAGGGACTAATGGTGCTACAAAACACATACTTGAGTGACCTCTGCAACTAAGAATTGAGTTGAGTGACCAAAATGTAACTACGAGTATAGTTGAGGGACTATTGCTATGAATAACCCTATAATGTATACTACTATTTTTGAAACGTGGCACCCAATCGCTAGGGTTTCCATTTTTTATTTTATAAAAAATAGTACGGCTGGATTTTGACACATGGCACCTAGGCGTTGAACGACAGGTATGCTTTTTTTAAATAAAGAGTATAGCTGCCCGGCGATACCCGATTTTTTAATTGTTTTTTTAAATAGAGTATAGCCAGGCGGCTTTACTAGGTTTTTCTTTTTTTTGGATATGTTGAAACTAGCAAATTAATATCTCTAAAGTATAAACTAATGCAAATTCAAATAGTATAGTGGCGCGGCTATGTTCGTTAAATATAAATTTTACAAGTATAGCCGGTGGGCTATACTCCGTAAATAGGAATTTTAAAAGTATAGCCGCTCGGCTAAACACCTTAAATAGAAATGTTACCAGTATAGCCGCGCGGCTAAACGCCATAAATAGGAATTTTAAACGTATAGCCGCTCGGCTATACTAGGAGGTTTCGAAAAACCTACCCTTTCTTTTTCGGTGCGCCGTCCATCATCACCCTCTCTCTCATATTATCTTTTTTTCTTCCATAGTTTTCTCTTCTCTGCATTTCCACCTCTTCTTCTCTTCTCGCCGACTCATCCACTATCGAGCTGGCGCTTCTCTCCCGATCCCCCTAGCATCTTCTCCGCACCGCCAAACCCAAGCCAATCAAATCCAAATCTGAGGTAATTTCTCCCCCTGTAATATCCGTGCTGCACCGGTTTCGGCTTCTCTGTCATATTTTTGTGTTTCTGTATTCTTGCTTTCTTGTTGTGTATGGGTCTGTGCGTTTTTTGATGTTATTTTCTGAGAAATTTTAATACCTGGGTTTTCGAGCTGCTGTTGATTTGGTTATATTGTTGTGTTTTTCACATTGAATTAAATTGTTTGATATTGATTTTGTTCTTAATCTGTTATTTATTTATTTATTGGTTTCTTCTTTAGTTTTACAGTTGCCTCCCGGATCTTAGACTTTCCTGTTTAATTTTTTTATGGTTAAACTTGTGACTTATTTGCAGAGAGAGATGGGCATTCCTCCGGTGAGGCCACCGCGCATTACAAAGTATCTAAAGCCTTATGTTCTGAAAATGCACTTTACAAACAAATTCGTAACTGCCCAAGTAATCCACACACCAACCGCCACAGTAGCTTCTTCTGCAAGCTCCCAGGAAAAGGCCTTGAGAGAAAGCATGGAGATACGCCGCGACGTTGCTGCTGCTGCAAAGATAGGGAAGATATTAGGGGAGCGCCTCCTGCTCAAAAACATCCCTGCTTTATCCGTCCAGTTGAAGAAAGAACAGAAATATCATGGTAAGGTTAAAGCTGTCGTTGACAGTGTGGTGGAAGCCGGTGTCAAACTCCTCTGATTTCGACTGCAGGTATCAGTTCAGTTAGTTTTTCTAATTGTGATCATGAACACCATTGGAAATTCAAATTCTGATTGTTGATGCAATAGAGACTTCTTTTAGAAATCTTCTGGTTGGATTTTGGTTTTGATTTGAATGTTGTTGTTCATTCATGCCATGCCAATGCACTTTATAAAATGTGGTCAAAAAATTGATTTATAATCAGCTTGGTTTGATATGTTTATGCTGAAGAACCTCAACATGTTTGAAGAGATTGAATTAAAATTTTGGCTTAATTGTAGCAAAGGGGCCTGAACTATACCTGCAATTACATTTTGGTCATACACGTTGGTCCTTGACGTCAAGTCCGTGACTTTTTCTGTCAAAAATGAGGGTAAATTTTGGGCAGCCTTTATTGGAAATTTATATAAGAAGGACCCAAAAATGGGAAATAGATCCGGATGAAGTTGAGGGCATTCTGGTACTTTCGTTCACTTTTGTAATTTTGTATATTTACATGTATACAGTCACGTGATGATGTCCAAGCTTTATCCAGAATGCATCACTTCCACTGCTTTGATTGAAATTTGTTTTCTACCTAAAACTGCCGTCAGCAGAAGGCAGCAAATTTACCAGAGGATGTAATAAACATTAATGGAAACGTTACTTAATTATTGCATGGCACGTAGCTCTTCTCTGACATTGCCAAATCAACCTCTACTCACTTGTTTCCTCACCACGTTGTTTCAAGCTCCTTCTCTTCTCTATCGAACACGACTCAACTTCCTAAGAAAATGAATCACAGAAGGAGGAGCATCATGATTCATAAAGTCCCAACCTAAGTCTATCTTTGATTAAAGGCATGGATTAAGATTTAATGCTAATTATAGTTGTTGATTCAAGCACATCTAGATAATTGACAATCAACACACTTTTGATGGTATTTACAAAAAATATATATATTTACATTCGTTGTCAATGCGCACGGAGGATTGATACATGCATTTCGATGATATATAAAGAATTTATGCACATGAATCATGCATCAACAGCTCACAATACATTGATATGTGCATATCGATGATATATAAAGAATTTATGCATCAACATCTCACAGTCAGTGGCGGACCTACTAAGGTGCAAAGAGGTGCAGCTGCATCTCCCCTCGCCAGAAAAATCATTGTAGGTGCTTCAAATTGCCCATTTGCTCAACTGGTATTAGAGGTGTCAAACGGGACGGGCCGGCCTAGCATGGCACAAGCCCAGCCCGTTTAAATGAGGCACGGCACGGCACGACACGAAAACTTGGGCCGAGCCGGGATAAAAAAATAGGTCCAATGGACCGGGCCGTCCCATGGCCCGAGCTCGCTTCAAACACAGCACGAGCCCAATCCCGCTTCAAGCACAGCCCAAGCCCCTCCCATTTAGCATTTTTTTCTTCCCAAAAAGTCAAAATGCAATAATTTGACATCTAATGTCATTGTTTATATGTTTATTTTTAATCATAAACATATATTTGATGTCTTTCATTTTAGGGAAATTACTTGGGTCCTTAATTAATTAAAAATATTAACTACAAATTAATTAAACAACATTGGACTTGATATCTAATCAATACATATGACATATACGCTTATCTTATAATCAAAGCAAGACATTTCTTCACATATAAAATAATAAGCTGTTTAAAGATGAAAAGTTGAAGTGGACTTTGTGAAGTTGGACACTTTTTGCCCTCCGCCCCTTCATATTGTTTGGATGTTTGATTGATTAATGTTTTCAAATAGTTCATAATTTCTTGCTTCTAATTATATTTTTAATGTTTATAATTTGAATTATTTAGTGGAAAAAAAAATCAAGTGAAAAAAATTCAAATTAAATGGGTTGGTTCTTGGGCCCGAGTATGGCACGAGCATGAGCACGGGCGCGACACGAGCACGAGCACGAGCACGACACGAGCATGGGCACGGCATGAGCCCGGCCTGGCCCGTTTCAATGTGGACATGGGCTTTGGGTTGGGCCGGGATCAATGATTTTATTAAATGGGCCTGCACAGCACGGCCTGATAAATTAAATGGGTCGGCCCAGCACGAATTTAAATTTGACGGACCGGCCCGACACGGCCCGTTTGACACCTCTAACTGGTATACAGATTACCTTATCTCCATTTTCAACATTTAAGTAAATGTCTTTGTCCTTTTACTTTCACTTATTTTTATATTACTCCATTTACTTAAGTTTACAATGTAAATAAGGAAGTACCCCCCACTTGGATTCAAATAAAAATACTAGAAAATCAAATTCCCACCAAATCAAAATATGAAAAATCGGTTTTAGTGCAAAATACGATTTCGGCTAAAAATGATGGCTCATTAAGTTAATATATACTTCATACTAAAATCCCATAAAATCAAGTTTTCTTACTTGATGTGTAAGGAATAAAAACAACCAAAAATTATCTTGAGAAAATGATTATTCCGAAAAATCATTTTTCATACTTAGTCAATATTTTTACATAAAACAATTTTTCATGTATGATATGAATGCATGAAGGGACCTAAGGTCAATCTAGGTAAAAACCTTAGATGTTCAATCCACAAAGAGTTTTTAGCCTTTCAAAATTGCACCTCCGCTAAAAAATTCCTGAGTCTGCCAGTGCTCACAGTACGTTAGTATTCCTTAATATATAAAAACCTACATCAATTAATGCTTTCTAAACACTCTTACGAGTGTGAAAGATTGCACTTAGGATATCTCATAGTATGCTATCCCAATTACATAATATGAAAAGGTGGCAATATATACTTTGTTGTTGGGTTTCTTTAGTGAGATATATAATTATAATAAGATCGTGAACAATCGCATAAAATTCGGGATGAAAGTGCATTTCAAGCTAGTTTCTCTGGCCCTTTGTGCAACTGTCACTACTCTCTTCCAGGACACCTCAAAGTCACTGAGTAAACTCTCTTCGCAAAGTCCACCTCACCTCAGCACAGAGACACTTGTCTACAAAAGTCCATGTGGTTGCTTCCTCATCCATCTATAAATTAATCAACAGAACAATAAGCTCATGCATTTCATCACCCTTCTTCAATCAATTCCTGTAACTTTTTATTGAGCAAAAATGTCCACTTCTGTAGTCATCACCACCTTCTTCCTCTTATTAGCCATGGCTACCTCCACCTTCTGCCTCCAACAGCCAAACCCAATTCAGGTTGCCCTAGATAGGGTTCTTCAAGCCACAAATTGGGTCCAGAGTTCAATTGAATTACATGAATTGGGCAGCGATGATATTTCAAATGATGGTGATGTGGCTCTGAGAGACTGTGCTCAACTATATGATGAGAGTGCGGCTAGGCTCATGGTGTTGCTATCCAAAAATAAGAGTTATAGTGGTGATGACGCACGAACATGGCTCAGTGGGGTGCTTGCCAACCAGAGGACTTGTTTGGATGGCTTGGATGAGAAGGGTTTCAATAAGACTGATGAGCATCGTGTGGTGGCAGAAAACTTGACTATGGTGCTTGGTGAAGCTCTTGCTTTCTATGGGAAGGGTATGCATGAGGGTAAGAGTAAGTGTCATCAAATTAATATATTTGGCAATGATAACCATTTTCTAATGGAGGTTTAAAATATTGGGCTTCTTAGATATAGGTCCACTTTCATCAAGATATAATGGATGCAGTTCACATGCTCTCTCTTTTCAATTGCAGTCCAGTCTCACCAATTAAGCAATTAGTATGTCCATAATTTTTAAAAAATTTACAGGATATGCCACTATCATAAATGGAATTATATGAAAACACTTTCCTAAAATTCAGTGTTTCCTTATATATATGTGTATGTGTATGTATTTCCTTATGTATATAATGTGTTTTCCTTGTATATATATGTACCTACCTTATAGGTAAGTGTTTTTTTCTTGAGTTTTCTTGAGCAGTTTTTTCTGGAGCTTCATATTTATATACATACGTACCTGTCTTTCATGTAATAGTGTTTTTCTTTTTGTTTTCCAAATAAATTTTGTATGGATTTTTATCTCAATTGAGTTTAAAGATCCATGCCAAGATATTATATGAGTACAATTACCTGGGCTAGAGGGTATAACTACCTAAACTATAGGTAATTTATGGATTAAATTACCTGGACCAGAGGTAATTTATAGGTTTAATTACCTACATGTTGCATACGAGGTGTATGCATAGGTACCTTACCTATTGTTAAGGTATGAAGTTTTTATGAACTCTTATTACAAAATACCTTGGGAAAATTTCAGAATTCAATAAATAGATTTGCAATTAAATTCAAATCAAATATGATAGTTAATGTCCTACAAATCAATAACTTACTAGTTTTATGAATTCATAATTTACTTATTTATGTTTTAGGTGCATAATTGGAACAAAAAATAAATAAAAAATAAAAGTAAATATCAATAAATTGAAAAATGCATGTAATCTTATGTGGCGCAAAAGTCAAAGGACTTGGATCAACAACAACTTCTACGTGGATTGCACCCAATATCTCTCCTCATAATTGGACTTATGCCAAATTTTCTATAAAATATTTTAAAGACCTAAGGCAAAACTTAAATTTTTTTTATCTCTCCACCTATGTCTAACGTCACTCAGGCTAAATACATGAATAACATATATTATTGGATGAAGTTGAGCACGTGTAGTCATTAAGCCTAAAATGTGAAAAATATGATATTTCATACTATATTACAATGTGATTATCAGCTCAAAACCAATAGACAATAGGTGGAGAGATAAAAAAAATTTAACTATTAGAACAAAACTTCAATCCTTTGACACCCTAATTAATGTGATTTGAGTTAGAGCATATTGTCTAACATGAATATATATTTTCCGAGGATCAAAAAACATAGTTAATCATGTATCATCTTCATTGCATCGATCTGATAGGAATTCCTCTATATAAATCCATCTTTTAGGCTAATACTTTCAAGTAAAGCTTGCTAAAATAGGTGAAAATAGTTGTTCGCAACAGGGTTTTTGTAAGTGTATCTTTAATTTTGTAGTTAGAACTTTAGAAGTTTAGTTTATACTCAATGTTCTTGATTTAGCTCCACATAATTTGATTAGGCTTCCTCCACCTGTGCATATTGAATTAAATTCTAGGTTTTCATAAATAAATGATGAATTGAAGAGCAAAAAAGTTGGGCTAGGGCTGATAATTTGTGATGTCTTTACAGGAGTGCCACCAAGGGGACAAAAACCGAAGCCCAAGCAAAATAAAGGGCTTTTAGTATCATGGAGTCCAGGAACATCGAGGGCTAATTTTGTGGTGGCACAAGATGGTTCAGGAACACATAGAACAATCAATGAGGCTGTAGCTGCACTTGTTCGCATGGGTCACAGGCGACCCCCAAGAGTCATAATCTATGTGAAATCCGGTGTGTATCAAGAGAAGGTGGAGCTTCATAGAAATATAGTAAATGTGATGCTTGTTGGTGCTGGCATTGACAAAACTATCGTCACCGGTAGTCACAGCTGTCGCGGAGGTTCAACAACTCGAAACTCAGCTACATTCGGTAAGTAATTTAGAGGTTTACGGCTGGCGTTAGATTTTTGATCCTGGTGACCATGAATTTCATGGACAATAATGCAAATAAATAAGTTTAGAGTTTTGATTATTTGGTTGGCTATGAATACATTTGGCAGGTGTATCAGGGGATGGTTTTTGGGCAAGGGACATAACATTTGAGAACACGGCAGGTCCCGAAATGCACCAGGCAGTGGCACTGAGGGTGAGCTCAGACGTCGCAGTATTCTACCGATGCAGCATCAAAGGGTACCAAGACACACTGTATGTCCACGCGAATAGGCAATTTTATCGCGACTGTCAAATATACGGCACGATTGATTTCATATTCGGTAATGCCATTGCGGTGCTACAAAATTGTGACATTTTTGTGAGGAGGCCAATGAACTCCCAATCAAACATGTGTTGGCATAATACCATGGGTCCAGCCCATGATGGAAAAACATTCTTTCGGTGGTCAAAAGAGAAACCAACACAATGATGAAGCCAACATGATATGATGATGTCTTTAGCTAATGATGGTGTCTTTAGCCAATGATGGTGTCTCAAGCAAATGATGCTGCCATCCGTTGGAAGAAAAATCTAAAAGCTTCCAAACTTTTCCTTTCTCAAATATAAAAGGACATGCAAGTGTGCATGCGGAAGAAAGTGGTGTGTGTGTTGTGTTGAAGAGTCAGAGAGAGTTGGAGAAGCCGAGAGCAAGAGAGAGAAGTGAGAGAACACCATCCAAACAGCCATCAGTATTCCACTCCAATTCTGTGAGAGTGAGAGAGTTAATTGTGTACCACTCCAAGTGTGTGAGTGAGGTAAAACAGGAGAGTATAGTGTGGTGTCATTGTACTTTCTCTGTGTGTATCATCAAGCCCTGGGCATTGGCTTGGTAAGACCTTTCTTATTGTACCCATTATTTTGTTATAGTGGAAGAAATTTATATTGCTGCCCCGTGGACGTAGGCATTGCCGAACCACGTTAATTCCCGGTGTTCTTTATTTTTCTGCTTATACTGTTATTTGAGTTGTGGCGATTTCTATTCTAGCACTATCCGATCCTAACAACATGATCACTGCGCAAGGCCGCGACAAGGAATTGGAGACCACAGGGATTGTAATCCACGGTTGTCGCGTTAGACCTGCACCGGAGTTTGCAAGGGTCCAGGGCTCATTTAGGAGCTATTTGGGCAGGCCATGGAAGAGGTTTTCAAGGACTGTGTTTATGAAAACTGACCTGGATGGCTTGATTGATCCAAAGGGGTGGAAAGAATGGAGGGGCAGCTATGGACTTTCAACATTGTTCTATGGGGAGTATATGAATATAGGGACTGGGGCATCAACTCAACAGAGGGTTAAGTGGCCTGGTTTTCGTGTGCTCGATAGTCCTCAGGAGGCTAGCCCTTTCACAGTTAATAAATTCATTCAGGGACAGTTTTGGCTTCCAGCCACTGGTGTGCCATTCTGGCCTGGAATATAATTAAAGGACCACAACCAAAATATATGTATGTCTACAATATCCAGGCCAAAATATATGAGTAGTAGCTGTTTGATCTTGTAAGAATATTTATGTGGTTTATTTTCTATCAACTCTTAATAAACTTTTGAGCATCTGATGTAAAATTATATGAAGATAATATGGATTGAAAAGCCTTGGCGAAAAAGAAAAAAACAAAAAAAGGGACTGAAAAGCTTAAAATATGCTAAAACTAAAAGTAAGAAACTATTTTCTTGTTGGTAGACCTCACAAGCAAAACAACACAACCATGGTATTCAACAAAAAAATATATTTTTTAATGGTAATAGATTTGTAGCTCAAGTGTTCAAGAATAATTACTCACGTTTAAGTATTATGTTATTTTTGACAAGTATCATATTATTTGTAGACCGTAATTTTTCTTCCGAAATAAAAGTTTTAAAGAAATAACCAATGTATAAAATTATAAATACATAAGTTAATTTTTATGTAGTGATATTTTTCCTGACAATATTAGAATAATTAATTAATTTTTTGGTCGGAATATTAGAATAAATTTAAAGTTTAAATATCCTGCTAGTAGATTTAAAAGAAAAAAAGAAGACTTAATAAAAGGAGTTGATAAAACATTGTATAAATACAGAAATCTCCAACTTATTTCCCTCTCAACTCAAACCCTAGCCCCCTCTGTGATCACTCTGATACTGAATAACCGAGCAATTGACCTCTTCGGTAATCACATCAGACGGCTCTCGTGAGGTCATTGTCAAAACCATCGAATGCGATTATGGCCGGTGGTTCAGATGTGGCTGAACCAGCTAGCTTGTCCTGTGCTAGTTGCGGCAAACCTGCCCAGCTTCAGTATGTAAAATTTTCTCTTTCAGTTTTTCAATTTCAGCAAGCCTCTCTTCTATCTGATAATTTCTGTAAAAAGATTATGATAAATTTATGTACTTTTTCTTTGGTGGGTCAAAGATTCATAGCTAATTGTGTTTGGAAAAAGTGAATATGTTGTTTCAAAACATTTGGAAACCTTTTGGAGCAGAGGGTTCCCATTTCAATTTCTAAAGTTTTAATCTTTGCGCTACTAATTGTAAAATGCTCTATTCTTATATGCTTGGGGTGTTGAAGAATTAAAAGAGGGAACTTTGTGGTGGTTTACTGAGTTTTGTTAGTTAACTTTGACTTTTATTTGCAGGTGTCCCAAATGTGTGCAATTGAAGCTTCCTCGTGAAACGGCTGCTTTCTGGTTTCTAACAATTTCCTTCTTTGTACTAATGCTAAATTCTAGTGTCATATAGTTTTATTGGCAAAGCTTGGGGGTATGTAGTGATTGTCAGTGAGTTTAGCATTTCAAGTGTTTAACTTCATTCAGGAGTTTTCACACATTGGCACTTCAGTTTGACAATGTACTTTAGATGTGTTAATAGAAGCTTGAAAGTGATTTATTTGTTTTTCGTGTTGATGAAAGTTTGCATCTCTTAACAGTACTCAGGATTGTTTTAAGGCTTCTTGGAGCTCTCATAAGTCAGTGCATCTAAAGGCCAAGCCGTCCGAACCTGGGACAGGTACTCCAGATAATGAAGGTTGGCTATATTGCTTGAAGAAAGGACAGGCTCGAACACCAAAGCTTCCCTATTTTGATTGGACTGGGTATACTTCTATGTGTTTTTCTCCCTTTTATTCCATATTAATTTTTGTCTGATATTTAAGTTTGATGGTTCTGATGCTTGGAATTATTTGTTTTATATTTCGAAATTTATGTATCATGGATATGGTGTCAGCTAGGCTATTGCTAGCTAATAGCATTGGATGGAACATATATTTTTTTTTTAGCAAATCACATGTGCTATCAGTTTACTCCTTTTACCTCATTTCATGTCTTGTACATGCGCATTTGAATTTCTTCATGGAAGTTGCTATGTCTTATGCAGGACATTGAGGCCGTATCCTATATCTAGTAAGCGTGTAGTACCTGCTCATATTGATCTACCTGATTGGGCAGCTGATGTAAGTTGTAGTTCAAACGACCAAAATTTGAGTAGATATAGTGCTTCATCTATTGGTGATCTAAATGGAAATGAAGTGCTGCATTTTGTTGCCATTTCTACCTGTCATTATATTGTTAACCTTATTAAAGAAATTTATTGCAGGGAACTCCAAAAGTTGAGCCCAATAGTGATCTGCAGCATGTTGTCGAGGTAAGCATTTACTTGAAAACCTCATAAGTCATACATAATGAGTCAGACTTTTTCCTTTCTAGGTTTTCCTTTTCCTTTATATTTTATTCATTTTTCTTTCTTTCTAAATGATGAATGATATATTCTTTTTGAAGATCAAGAAACCGGAACAAATTGAGAGAATGCGAGAAACTTGTCTAGTAAGTGCCAGTTAATTCTTTCCTTTTGTTCCCCTAAAGTTTTGTTTTAATTAAACAGTATTAGCTTGCTGCATCATGTAAATACTTCTTTTCATAACGTGCTGCAGGCATCGTTTCACGGCAAACATCTGTTGTATGCCTTTAAACTGAAAAACTTGTTAATGTGTTGCTATACAAGTACTGAATGCTAGACAAAGTTATAATACCAGTTGACTCTTTCAAGAAGGATTTTCTCTGTTTGGTTTTTATTAATCTTGCTCTTACATTCGACTTTATGTTCTTAATTTACTGATATCTTGATGTTCTCGTCATAACTGTTTTGCTAGATTGCAAGGAAGGTCTTGGATAAAGCTGCTAGTGTAATCCGACCTGGTATCACAACTGATGAAATTGATCGGGTGGTCCATGAGGCTACTATTGCTGAGGGTATGTCTTTTCATTTTGTTTAGTATTCCAATAATTATGTTTCTTTGTCCATTATTGTAATGGTTTATATCTTATTCTCATCAAGACTTTGACCATACCTCGTTGACATGGCAATTTTTTTTTTTCTAATTCAAGTTTTATTTTATTTTTATTTTTTCCCTATTTATTGCTATTTGTCTCTAATAAGATCAGTTGTATGCTTTGTAGTGGCCATGTTTTATGTATGCATATTTGCATGTTTTATTGTCCAGAATAGAAAATGGCTGTTGTAATGATGTTTTGGCTTTTAACCACTGCAGGTGGATATCCATCTCCTCTCAATTATCATTTCTTCCCCAAGTCTTGCTGCACGTAGGTACTTTTTTGTGTACATTTTCAACGAACTTTATTCAGATTGTATGGTATTGACTTTGTAATTGCATTTTGCTTTTTATCTTTGTTGCAGGTCAGTCAATGAAGTAATTTGCCATGGGATTCCTGACGCCAGGTATGCGTTGTACCTATTCATTTGAGATTTATTTATTTTCTTTAATTTTGGGAGGGAGGGGACTGAAGGGAGGAAAAAGAATATGGATAACTGTTTCAGTTAGTATATTTAATATACCTTTGTCTTAAAACACATTATATTGCTGTATATTGTACTTTGTTTCTCTCTTGTTTTGTTTCTGGTCAGTTTTGGGTTTTGAAGTACTGTATTAATAAAATAGCACTTTGGTAACGTTACTGGGCTGGCATAACTAAGTCTTGTTTTGTCTTAGGGATACCTACCGGAGAAATTAAGCTTTCTAATATTTGGTTAACCGCTAACGCTTTGTTTTGCCTGCATTTGTTTCTTTCTTCTTTTTAATTCTACTTCAGAATAGTTAACTGTTTTAAAAAAAAGAAAAAG
>NW_018923428.1:7449-31371 GCF_002207925.1 Prunus avium
TTTGGCTGTGTATCGGAGGAGCTTGTCCTCGGCTAGTATTACCGAGGCTGTGATGACCTTGTCGTGCCAACTTACTTTTGTTTCCAAAAGAGGACGAACAATGACTCGTAACTTTCGGCCGAGGGTAGGTGCTAGGGCCGAGAGGAAGTTCCTTCGGACGAGATTTATTTAGGCACAAACAAACAGATAGTTTAAAAGGCTATGCACGCTACCACTAATTTACAATCCAGTGCTCTTTTTCATTGTGCTAGACCTCATCGGCAAAAATGCAACATTTTTGGGAGACAAAACTCATCAACAAACGAAGAGGGAGAGAGTATTATTGTTGGCCACAGAAAACCGTTAAAAATAATACAGTATATGCAACTTCTAAAATAATTAGAAAAAAAAAACAATTAATGACAAAGAAAAAAAAGGGAGATTCTACCTTGACCGTCCGATCTCTCTACACAACACGCATGTAACACTTAACGCAGACCATCAGAGATTTGGACGGCGAGGATCTTTCTGATGAAAATGTCCCCACCTAAATGGGCTTACCTGAATCACACAAATACAAAATTTCTCATTTAATCATTTCTACGAAGAAAAAGGGAAACCAGAGAAGGTTCTCTGCGATGGCGTTCTCTGCAATTACTACGCACTGCCCCTCTCTTCTTCGTCTGCCGACGAACCTCCCTGTAACCTCTTCACCTCCTAATTCAATTTCGTTTCGATTTTCAAAGAATAATCTCAGCCGTAGAAAACCCCTTTTAATTCGATCAACTTCAACTTCGGGTATTTTATTTTCTTCTTGTTCCTCAATTTTGTTTTTATATTTTAATGAACTAATTTAAAATATTTACTTTGCCTGTTAGAACATATGTAATAGCTTACATTTTTAGCTGTTAATTGGTCTTTGCTTGTTTTTCTCCATTAATTATTATTATTCAATTAATAATTGGGATATTAAGACTCCTTTAATTATTATTTTTTAATGTTTAATTTGGTACATTTTGGGGTTTGATTTGATATGGTTTGCTTGAATTTGAATTCTGTATGTGGAAAATGTATGTGTAGGCTAGAAATGGTTATTATTTTTTTCCTGTTCAATTAAATTGAATATGTTGTACAGTACAAATAATAGCTGCTTCAATTTTGGATGTAAAATATAGTTTGCTTGTGATATCCGAATTCATGGTTCTGTGGGCTTGCTGCTGAATTTGATGGTAATATATGCAAGTTACGTGATTGTTTTTGTTTTGAAGAAAGTTATGTGACTTTCACAGGCAAGACATAGAATTATTGAAAAGAAAAAAGTTTGGTATTTGGGTAAATGCGGCGACTAGACATCATGAGGTTGGGCCAGGTTCATTTCAACAGATTTTTTAACCATAAACTTGTCATGAGATTTGTTGAGAAATGCATTCCACATAGTAATTAAGTGTTTCATGAATTTCTTATTGTTTATGAGACTGACTATGCTGATGCTAAGATGCTTCTATGTTTCAGCTGCACCGAAAACTGAGGGGCTTGCACCTGCAATTTCACTTACGGATAATGCATTGAAGCACTTCAATAAGATGAGATCTGAACGTGGTGAAGACTTATGCTTGAGAATTGGTGTCAAACAGGGTGGGTGCTCTGGCATGTCTTATACAATGGACTTTGAGAGTAGGGCCAACGCAAGGCCAGATGATTCCGTCATTGAATATAATGGTTTTGTTATGGGTAAGCCTTTAATTTGTCATTCTCTTAGTCATGTGACGATGTGCTCCTTGTGACAAATAACTGATATGCTACTTGTCATAGTTATTGTAATGACTGCACTAGTTCCCACTTTCATTGATTTCCATTTGAGTGAAGGTGCATGTTAAAGCATTTTCATGCATATGTTAAACTGCGCTAGAGTCAGTCTTTCTTTCTTTCATAGAAAAGTAAATGTTTGACGATTGTCTTTAGAACCTTTTGAGAACAAATTATCCCTGTTCTTAACTGCTTCTATACACTTGATACAGTAGTGTTTTCATGAGCAATTATTCAAGCACATGGACAAGGAGTCCACCACAAACAACAAAAGAAAATATAGTGTGAATCCTACCTAACAAAAATAACCTGCTGAAAAGATTTAACACCCTCATATGATCCTATCTAGAAGAATATTGGACAGAGAAACACCCCTGAAGTCAGTTGAAACAGATGCCCATACAGAGGACCAAAATGTAACCGTGTCCCATAATTCCTCAGCTTCAACAGGTCTGTCTTCAGAAATTCTTCTCATCCTTTCCACCTAAGTAACCCAGATGACAGCCAGCACACTGCAAGCCCAAAGGACTTTTGCCTGCTGGCTACTTCCATAATCCTTCGCATAACAATGGGACAGTTCTATGGACCCATCTCTCCTTAGCTTTTTGAAATAATATCCACCACAAATTTAAGGCAACTGAACAGTGAAGAAATATGTGCCACTTTCCCCCTTCTCCTGCGCATGATGCATCTCTAATGAGATGCATACACTGCTGCTGGTAATTTCCTTAGAAGCACATCAGATTTTATCAATTTAGCATGAGCAGCTATCCATTCCAACACCTTGACCTTTGGTGGAGTCTTTGCTTCCCACATCAACCCCACTGGATCAAAAGCAGTGAAGTCCTTGTAAAATAGAAACTTAAAGTAAGACTTACAAGAAAAAGTAATTGGCTTTCTAATTTCCAACCCCCTAGAACCAGGCCTACGGCACCCCTTGGATAAGAGTAGCACAGAAGAGAGTTCTACCAGCTCATTGGGAAAGAAGAGCTTTCAGCCATCTTTGCATGATGTACTCCGTAGAAACTTGATAGACGAAACAGTCTTGGAGATAGAAATTGTAGTGTGTTCCCACCCGCCCATTTGTCTTCCCAAAATCTCATCCTCTCCCCATTTCCCACTACTAACTGACAGCACACTGAAAAATCTTCATAGGTGTCTTTCCAAAAGCTTCTATTGGATCATCATATCTTATGTCTCTCTTCCCATCCCATCCATTATCTTGCGCACCATATTTTCCTTTTATAACAGTAAAATGAGAGCTCTGCCCTATTAACCCATGGAACCCCTTCCAATCCCTTTACTGCTGTGCTACAATATTATCAGCTTCGGTGCTATTTAATAAAAGGATATTTATTCAAAAACCCATTATAGCATGACATATTATACAAAAGCCCATATAGAGCCTATTTGGAGAGAAAAACCCAAAACTAGCAACTTTTCATTTTTCTAATTGGTTCTTAGTGTGTTAAAATTTTATAAGAACCAATTAGAAAGTGACAAGTGGCTAGTTTTGGGGTTTTCTATAAGGGTTTTTGTATAATATGTCATGTTGGAATGGGCCTTCAGACTTTAAATTAAATAAGATCTAGTTACTATGTGATTGTATGGAAGAAAATTTTTGTAGTATATACTTGGTCTTATGACTTCGAAGGGTCGTGTGATGTTGCTTGTGCAGTTCAAGATAGTCTGAAGATACCAGAGTTAATGTTCTCTTCTTGACCATTTCATTGATGTACCTATCCAAGTGATAGAATGTACTAATACCATTTTGTCACGCTATATGGCACTTGCTTTGTTTGGATCTTTCCCAATAACTTTGTATTATACTTGGCAAGGATAAGAAACTCGTGTTTCCCTTTGTGTTGCAGTTTGTGATCCGAAGAGCCTCCTCTTCTTGTATGGCATGCAATTGGACTACAGTGACGCTCTTATCGGTGGAGGCTTTTCTTTCAAGAACCCGAATGCCACACAAACATGTGGTTGCGGTAAATCTTTTGCCGCGGAGATGTAGGATTGTGTATATGGAACATGTAAATACAATGAATATGATACAATTAAGAAAACTTTGCATTATGTTAGTCATCCATTTCATGTTTCAGATGTGTTCTTAAAGGACCAGTATTAACATATATTGCATTGCTGCATATCTGCCACCAGAATTTCTAATTTTACTTCGTCCCAATAACCCTGTTCCAGCCTTGCTTTTGTTGCTGCTGCTATTATTATTTGTATTTATTGTTTTGTATGTTTCTTCGATTCGTTTTGGTCATGATCCTTCAATCGTACCTCCTTTGCTCAAGTCATGATCGCCAGTTCCAACAACAACTGCACCTGATCACTAGCCAAAAAAGAAAAAAAGTTCAGACAAGCTCTGAATCTTTCTTGTTTGTAACGGGGTGAATGGGGGCCGGGTATGCCATTTCTATCCAAATTCCTGTCAACTTTTTTCATCCCTCCATTCATATATGTAATATTCAAATATGGGATTTCTTATCCACGTCTTCATTAGGAAACTTCTGACCGCCCCATTACGAAAATATCAATATAAAATTAATTTTTGAACAAAAGAAATAAAAGTTAAAAACTATTGGACTAGGAAACAAACAAGCACCCTTTTTACTTATATACATACTAGCCTTTTGCATGCGCTTCCGCGCCTGCGAGAGGCTTTTAAAAAAAAAAATTAAATTTATTTTAGAATTAAAACAGATAATATTTAGTTGTGTTCCATAAAAAGAGGATCCATTATCTGATTTTTCTTTTAATTTTAAATTTTTTTAATATGAAAAAGTGTAAATTTACCATATTATCCTCATTTAATTAATAATTTCAATTTTTAATGTTTGCATTAACTAAGGGCATTTTTTGGTATTTTGAATGTTTCACCATTTTCTGTCTTTTGCTTTATATATATAGATATATATATTATTCAAGTCAAAATCTAATATGATATTGTGGAATATAAAATTTGGTGGGAGTCGTGGGGAACATCTAAGAGCCACTTAACAATGTATTGATGTGAAAAATAAATAATATATATTTAAAACAAGGCAGGTTTTGATTTTGGAATTACAGTACTATCCATTTTATGCCCTGAATACTATACATGAGAACTTTTCCGAACCTATTTTCATTTCCGATTTCTATCTTTCATAATCAATCCATTAGGAGCAAATGCTCACGAAAATCCTAATTCACTTGGAAAATTGCCATCCCGTGGTTGGGACAAATGGAGGGGAGGGGATGTCAACCATGATGATATTTGACTGGGCAAACAGTTTTTCAAGTGTGTAATTCACAATCAATTATCAACATTGATCGAAGCTAGAGAATAATGAGAGATTGTAGGATTGAGTTGATACTCTTATTCTTGTAAGGGGATACAAATGAACGAGGACAAAGATATATCTGCCCATGACGATATTGAAGTAATTTTTATGCTAGTACCAAATTCACTTTATAGAAGATGCATATCAATATCATTTATGTTGCGGTCATCAAATAATTTAAGTTTGTTTTTATTAGGGGTGCTTTCATCAATTTTATACACACATAACATATGCGCGACGTAGTTTTTCTCCCTTCAACTGTGATTTTGTTCCACTGGTTTTTTTTTTTTTTTGGTTCCCTTTCTAGCAATGGTTTAACAAAACAATATAAACGAGCCCAATACCATATTAAAAATTAAAAAATTAAAAAATTGAAAACAGAGGAACTCAGTGGCATTTTGGTAAATGTAAACAACTATGTCTTCAGGTATTTTTTGGTCGAAAACGTCTTCAGGTTAATTCACAGTGGCTGAGTCAAAAAAAGAGACAATAAAAACGACATCGTAGAGGATCCAACGGTCCGCATATAAGGCAGACGAACTCATCGTCTCTCTCACTGTCTATCAGAAGTCAGGTAGAGGCCTCAAAGCAATCAAATCCAAACCCTAAAACCGAAACCCGAAGAAGAAGAAGAGGAAGACTGAGCTCCGATATGGCCTTCTCTTCCCGCCTCTTATCCAAATCCAGACAGGTCAGTCAATCGATCCCATTTCTCATTCATCTTCTTTTGTTCTTAGTTTCTGACAAAATGTTTGAGAAAAATTAGGCATTTCAGATTACGATTTATTTTTTGATTTTCTGAACGTTCACGGCGATTAAATTGCATAATTTGGGCTATTTTAATCTGATTTGGGTGATTAGAAATTGTTTTTCACTTGGTTTTATTTATTTTTGATCCGAGTAATGATGGATGTGTAAAAAGCTTTTGGGCTTGGGATAAATGAAGGCTTGGAATTGATTAACGTTTGTATTAATTTTGCTTACAATGTTTCAGTTGTGTGGCAATGGAGTCATTCTTCAACAGGAGCGTGTTATTCCAGTCCGTTACTTTGCTAAGGAAGCAAATCGCCCTGTGCTAAAGGGTGATGGTGAGTCGAAAATCTTGGCCCTATTTAAGTTTACGCTATTGATTGTGATTTGCGAGCTTGCCAAAAATATCAACTTTGAGAAATATGGATTGCTTTGTGATTTTCACAGTTTAGAGTGATCTGAACCTGGGAATGTTATACAATCCTGGGTTCCAAAGTTGGTCTCTTGCATTTGTGTGTGTCTTTTAGATAGGATGTATTTATGGTGACTGGCTATCCATTGTTGACCTTATTTACATTTTTCCCTCCTTAATGTTGAGTAAGAAATAAAATTCTAGTTGAATGTGTTTTTTTTTTTAAATTTATTAATACATATCTGTGATAAAACCGCACTGAATATTTCTTATGTTTGAGGGGTAAAGAGATGCTGAAGAACATCTTCTTGGATGTTAAAAAGAAGTTTGAGACAGCCCTTGGAATACTTCGCAAAGAGAAGATCACCATAGACCCAGAGGATCCAGCCGCTGTTTCTCAGTATGCCAACGTCATGAAAACTATAAGACAGAAGTCAGTTCCTTTAACCCTTTACCATAGTCTATTCCTTCTAATAATATGATTGCTTTGTTGTTTTGTGCATTTGTGCAGATGTGCCTATTTGTTTGCATATGTAGTAAACTTTTAAATTATTTGTGACAAACACATAAACACAAGAGATGACATTGTTATGTTTCTAGAGTGTACATTATCTTGATTAATTATTATTATTATTATTTTTGTATAGTTTATACATGATATAATGCTTCAGTACAGAGGAAAGGAGGAGTGGTAGGTAGTGCAATTAAGGAAATTAGTAGGGAGGGGATGAGAAGGGAGTAGGGATATTGACAACCAATATTCTCGATCAACAATCTGGGAAGGAACTTGAACTATAGTATATTGTTCTTTGAAAAGAAGAACAAATTGATCAGGGAGAAAACTTACACTGTCAAACAAAAAGAAAAAGAGGGCTTTTTAGATTTTCGTGGTTTGCCACATGTTCAGCCTTGCAAAGAGAAATTATATTTTGCACCTATTAAATTGAAGCTTTTTTTTCCGAGGGTTAACTTGCATTAGTTTATTTCTGTCGTGAAACTTGGTTATTGGTGGGGAGCACTACTCACCACCCTATGTGAGATTGGCACTTGACTGTCTGTGGACTAGCTACAATCATTGAATAACATAGTTTTGCCATTTGTAAATTAACTTCAAAAAATGGTAATATTACAGTAGATCTCCTTTTATCTTGTTAGTCCTTTTATGTCTTTTCTTAACTTCTACTGTTACAATGACTTCAGAAAAATGGATAACATTAATGTCACAGTAGAGTAGGGAGCTTATGCATTCTCCTGTTTTTGCTCCATTAGATGCCACCTGCATTTCAGTGTTTTAATTTTATTGAAGTGGCCAGTAATGCATTTTGTGTCCTGCAGGGCAGATCTGTTCTCAGAATCTCAACGCATCCAACACACGATCCAAAGCCGAACACAAGATATCCCAGATGCTAGAACATACCTGTTGACTTTGAAAGAAATTAGGATCAAGTATGTGCTATTCTGCTCTCAAATTGCTTGATGTCTTGTATAATGTGATTAACGTGGCTTTTTAAATTTCTGCCCGTACTCCAAATTCTTTCTGCTATAACTCATGGGTCCTTATTTTATTTTGTAATTTCTACCAAGATTACTGTGGTTATTATCTATTATCTAAAAGCAGAAACAATTTCTTTGGTCCTTTGACCAATAATGTTTGCTGGGATAAGTTTTCCAGTGTGATTATATTTAGAGGATGTATGTTGATCAGAATTTATATTTGGAAATTAATTTCTAGAAGGTAAAAGTGGAAAGGTTAGCTGGTTCTTTGAGGGCTGGAGGTTGGCTATTGGGCTCTAAAGTATTTGGGCTTACCATTGGTGGGAATACGAGGTCTGCTAGCTTTATGAACAGGATGGTAGAGAAGGTTAAGAGGAGATTTTGGAGGGAGTTGGTGGGCCGGGGGGTGGCCATTCTATCTATAGGAGGCTGGTTAATAAGAATCCAAGCTGTTCTAAGCAGCTTCCTAGTGGGTTGCTAGGAAGGTGGAGAATATGATGAAGGATGTTTTGTGGGCTGGACTTGGGGAAGTAAAGAGAGAGGACTTAATTAGATGGGAGGTAGTGTCCTTAACAAAGGAGAAGGTGGTTTGGGTGTGTGTTGGGTTTTTTGTTGAAAAACAGGTCACGTTTGGTAAATGGTTGTGGCATTTCTCTGTAGAAAAGGAAGCTTTGTGGCATATGGTTATAGGAAGCTTTATGGCATATGGTTATAGGAAGCATGCTTGGGATGCAAAACTATTGGCTAGGGGATCTAGTACCCTTTGAAGGATATTTGTTAAGGATATGAAGATCTTTTAAATCACTGCATGCTGGTTGTAAGAAATGGCGAGAAGGTGAGATTTTGGGTAGATGTTTGGGCAGGGGAACTACCTTTCAGCAGAGCTTCTCCTCTTTTATAATTTGTCATTATTTCATTTATGGTTATTGTAGGGAGGGCAGTTAGCTCGAATTTTCCTTTGAGCTGGGACTTTGGTTTTAGGAGGAACTTAAATGATTAGAAGGCATGGGCTGGGACTTTGGTTTTTGGAGGAACTTAAATGATTAGGAGGCATGGGAGATGGTTGAGTTGTCAGCAGCTTTGGAAAATTTCAAAAAAATTATTTTATTTTTGTAACAGTAGAGAAGATTCTAGAAGGTTGTTGCTGGAATCTCGAAGCTTGTGTGGCAGTGCAGGTTATAATGGCTAGGTGAATACATTTGGTAGGATTCAAAGGTGAAGTCTACCACAATCTTGTCTGTCACCTCATTGATGTGTTTTGTGCAGAGCTGAAAGTTTATTCCGTTATTTCTTCATCATTCTGCATAGCTTCAACACAAATACTTCAATTTGTGTTGAAGCTATGCAAACAGGGAAATATAGCTGGGTGATCCAAGCAGGATGTAAGTCATGGTTAAGGGAGAGTCAGAAGTCTTTCGGGTAGGGAAGAAAGTTAAAGTGTTGGAGGGATGTGGTATACTGGCAATTCTTATGAGTACTTTGGTGGGGAAGAAGCAAAAGAGTTAAAATCTGGTTCCGTATGCTGGTAGTGTTTTGGTAGAATTATATGCAAGACAGATTCTTGTTTGTAGGTGTATACCTTGTCCACTTTGTACCTTGTTTGAGGAATTAATACATTTTGTTTCATATAAAAGAACAAAATCTGTTTGGAAACTTCTAATATTAAATTGTCATTTAGGGTTTTTCTATCCACACATATGTCTGCCTTGCAGACATTCGTACTTTAACATTTTTGTACATACAACTACATTGGTCAATTAACTTATTTCTTACCCTTTGTAGGAGAGGTATCACTGATGAACTTGGTGCAGAGGCTATGATGATGGATGCATTGGAGAAAGTTGAAAACGAACTGAAGAAACCTCTTTTGAGGAATGATAAGAAAGGGATGGCTCTTCTCCAGGCAGAATTTGAGAAAATAAACAAGAAGTAGGTGACAATTGGTTTGAACATTTTTTATTTTATAAGGTTTTGAATGTAGAGAAGGTGTTGTTAATCCCGATTAACCTTCATTCTACTTGCATACACGTTCAGCTTTTTTATGTAGTTTATTCTGAACTCTCCTATGAAACAAATTGTATATGCTAGATGAAAATTCCTTTTTTTTCTTTATATTCTATATTGAAATGTATTGCCCGGTCCTGAAGATTATATGGATTTGGGGCTGTAAAATGCATTGCCAAATGATATCTAGTTGTGGCTGCACCTAATCCCAGACCCCATAGTCTAATAATAACTTTGCCAGTACTAGTGTGGTATAATAGGTTAAAACACTTGCTATGGTTTTTCCTATTTGGCACTGATTGGTTTGCGGTTGTTTTATTTTGAACGCTTGTGTATTGTTTGCTTGCATAGCTGATGTGAGATACAGGATTCCTACCAAGTCTAACCTCTTTTTTTCAGGCTTGGAATTCGGAAGGAGGATCTACCAAAGTATGAAGAACAGCTAGAACTCAAGAAAGCGAAAGCACAGCTGGAGGAACTTAAGAAGGATGCTCTTGAGGCGATGGAAACTCAAAAGAAACGGTAATTTATGTCTTTGCGTAGTACCTCCTCTTTTATCAACATGTTTGTTTCTCTGTTTCACTAAACCATTGAGCTTCATTTGGGATTCAAGTTGGTTTTTCTGTTGAGAACAGTTGGTGTCTGGTAAAATTTGCTTCCATTCTAGCATTAGCATGGCTATATATTTCAGTCTTTATTACTATTCACTCTAGTTCAAGGTATTTTGCTTAAAATGGAACATAGGTTAGATGCCACAGGGGTAGAGGACTTGCTTTGGCTTTTGATAAATTGGCATTGGTTTACAGGACTGACACGTACTTTCCATTTCAATGTTTCTCAGGGAGGAATTCAAAGATGAGGAAATGGTTGATGTGAAGTCTTTGGACATCCGAAACTTCATCTAATGATCCGGGATTTACCTTCACTGGCTTGTTTTGAAATCAACCAAATGTTGGTAGAATCTGGAAGCTGATGACTTTCTAGGGTATGGGAATAGCCCTCCTGTTTTAATAAGGCCCTATTGGTTTGGAGTGCAATTGTGCCAATCGATCAAGATTATGCGCTCTTTTATATTTTTTGGATTTACTTATACATTGCCAGGTGAGAACTGGGTGCCTGTTATCACTGAGAGTTACTTTCACTACATAAAAAGTGATTGAATTTATAAACCTCCTCTTGTTATATTTTATGCAACTGTGCTGCCAGTGTACATCAACTTGTAGTCCTCAAGCTAAAATATGAAACTGCATGAAATTTTTTTTTGGTAAATGAATTTAAACACTAATTCATAAAAGCAAATATGTAATCACTAAAACATGCGACATTTTTTCCTTTGTTTCATTGATTGAATTTAATCCTATGGAGTTTGTCCCAAAAATATTAATAAAATAAAATTTAATCCTGGTTAAGGCAAATTTTTCTCCGAATCTATCAAGTCCTACTGGTAATATAATAGTCCCAGTCCACATAGCATTATGATTATAATTACACAACTTCCTAGTCCACATATCTCTAGAGTTGCTCCCAGATAAGAGGCCACATGATCCCCATGCTCATGTTGCTAACTTCCAAAGTCTTCAAGTTATCCTACGAGATACTTAAGGATGACAAGGCCAGGAAAATGTTTGATGATTTACTGCGAGTTAAGAGAGAGCAGCAGCATCGCCATTGTCACCATTAGGAACGTGATGCCAAGCGACAGGACATGGTCTCTGACCAAGAGAATGAGCACCTGCCAAAGATAGAGATGAAGAGGAGAGAATCGCTAGGAAGCTTAAATGAGAGATTGCAAGAATCAGCGAGAATACGTGCCATGCACGTGAAGAGACGGTGGTCGGCAAGTACTGCTTCTGTTCCGAAAACAAATACTGGCAGGGAAGTTCGGGAAGGAGAGTGGATGGTGCTAAAATTGATCGACTTTATAATTTGCATGCGACATTTGTTCCATTGTTTCATTGATTGAATTTAATCCTATGGAGTTTGTACCAAAAAAAATTAATAAAATAAAATTTAATCTTGGATAAGGCAAATTTTTCTCCGAATCTATCAAGTCCTCCTGGTAATAGTCCAAGTCCACATAGCATTATGATTATAAAGGCTCTAGAGTTGCTCCCAGATAAGAGGCCACATGATTCCCATGCTCATGCTAACTTCCAAAGTCTTTAAGTTATCCTACGATATACTTAAGGATGACAAGGCCAGGAAAATGTTTGATGATTTACTGCGAGTTAAGAGAGAGCAGCAGCATCGCCATTGCCACCATTAGGAACGTGATGCCAAGCGACAGGACATGGTCTCTGACCAAGAGAATGAACACCTGCCAAAGATAGAGATGAAGAGGAGAGAATCGCTAGGAAGCTTAAATGAGAGATTGCGAGAATACGTGCCATGCACGTGAAGAGACGGTGGTCGGCAAGTACTGCTTCTGTTCGGAAAACAAAAACTGGCAGGGAAGTTTGGGAAGGAGAGTGGGTGGTGCTAAAATTGATCGACTTTATAATTTGGTTGGGCCTGGCTTTCAAAATTTCGAGGACGCTGTTTAGAATAAACTTCAAAATAAAATATTGCAATCATCTAAAGAAAAGTAGCCTTAATAAATTTTTAATTGTGCTGTTGCTCTTGTAATTTTGTAGTAAGATGATGTCTTTATTAAGCGGTTTTAGACTTGTGTGAATTGCAGTGAGAATTATAAACAACCAGTCTGCAAATAACAAAATCCATGTCATTTACTGTCAAAATTTGTGATCTGCATATGATGTGACTGGTAATTTATAACATCGTCCTAAATGTAAAAAAAACGTTACAAAAAGAGTAGAGACTATTGTGAATATTTCTTCTTTTTGTTGGACTTGGAGTTGGAGCCATGCTCATGTCTAAATGTAAAAAAACGTTACAAAAAGAGTAGAGACTATTGTGAATATTTCTTCTTTTTGTTGGACTTGGAGTTGGAGCCATGCTCATGTTTACGCCGCTTTTCCCCGCTATTATGACTCGATTTCTGTTTTCCTTTCTCCTCCATTTTATTTCTACTTGATTTCACACTAACAACACCTCCAGCTGGTAACTTTACACCACCATTCTGCAATGCATTCTCAAGTTCTGCATCTCTGTCCCCAATCGCATACTGTTGAAGCAACTCAGGATTTAACCCATCCATGTTGGATCTCATCCCATCCTGTATGTAAGTAGTCAAGTCAGCTCGACTCTTGGATATCAGCACAAGGGAGTGAGAAAGATAGTTTAGGGTAACAGGGAAGGTAAGAGGAATGAAGCATACCTCAACTTTCCTTGCAGCCTCATTCAGATCATCGTTGACAGAGATTTTGTGAGGTTCCAAGACAGTCTGAACCCAAAATTTCCACATGACAGAATTTGATGTTAGAACATAAACAAAAGATTGAAAAAAGGATATATACTTGAGCTTCAGCCTGACTAAATCCTAGTTATGTGGTATATAAAACAACTTTTATTACCTTAAAATATTTTTATAGATAACTTCCCATGCAAACAGCTTCTCTAGATTCAAATGCTATAGTGCATAATCAATGTGATACATCTATATTTTTTTTTTTCAAGGGACAGCTTGAGATGTTGGAACTTTCAAACTTTGGACTATATGATTAAAAAAAATGTCTGGAGGAGAAGATAGTAGGCAAATAAATACGATAATGTAAACTTAATGATTGCATATCGAACAAAATAGCTAAGGTACAAACTATGCAGATGGCATGATGGTTGTATGTGCCTGTGTGAATATCAGAGTTAAGCCTACTAGAACCATAACGTATAATATGCCATGAAATAGGAGAGAGAAACTATCAACATAACACGTATTTTCCATACTTAAAAAAGTAAACTGCTTTGCTCAACTTACTTCTTTTGGTCTAGGCAAGGTTGACTCAATCTCCTCGGATGCAATAGCGTATAGATATTTGTGAAACTTCTTCATAACTTTTATAAACAGAGACAATATTTGCTGCCGATCCAATTTCATCAGCCCCTGTAAAACGTGAATGTAAGTGAAAATGAGACCTGATAGTCTTTTACATACTAAAACTAGGAGCATTTGAGCCTCAAACTTGGAAACACAAGAAACAAGCTGTGAAACTGCATAGTAAATGCACTTAATACAAAAGACAACTGATTAAAGTACATGTTGGAAGCCAATGTGAAGAAGAAAGAAGATTCTTGGAATATGTACTTTGATTACTACGGCAGTAAACCCTTCACCATCAGCCATCTCTTTTGTTGTTCTTTAGGGGGGTGGTGGGTACAAATCATCATATTTAAACGGCACATATTTGAGTTTGCATGCATGGTCACAACCACAAGATGAGCAAGTCAAACAAACCTCAATATAGGAGATATCTTGATTTTGTAAGCCAATGCAGAGCAATATGGAAGCCTGGGCATATGACAATGTTACTGGAAGTTTCTCTTGGAAATACAGATGCGAAAGGGTTGAAACAAGATCCAAAATCTGTAAAACAAAAAGTATGTTAGACATCTGTATAAACAAACAATTAATTACAGTACAAGAGGTTTCAGTGTTCCAGTTAAATGTGAGTCCCAATGGTGAAATATACTGCATTGATGTATTATTATAATTTCCAAATGGACCACAGGGATTATATTCTGAAAGTAGGGCCTATTTGTCATGGATGAAAATTCAATAAATCCTCAGATCCCTCCCTCCCTACTATATATGTCTGTGCTTCCTAGATAGAGGAGGACCATCTTGACACATTCAAAGGAGGCTGTTTTTTTTTTCCCAAAAATAAAAAACAAGAAAGAAGCAAATACTGGGATTTTTCATTGCTTATGGTGGAAGAAATCTTAAATTCCCATTTTCAGTTGGGTGTTCTATTTTATGGCGTCCCTCTATTTGTTCAGTTGCCCCAAAAAAAGGTTTGTTGATGAAACTGAAATTTTGTCCTTCATAACTATTTTATTTCCACAAACTATTTTTACGATTTTTTATAATTTTAAAACTAAAGAAGAGGGCAGCCATGGCAGCGCCTCCCTAAGAGTTGCAAAAGAGAGAGGTCCACCTCCCTCAGAGGAGCACCGCACACCCACAAGAAGGTTCACCATTGGTAGGATGGGTTGGGTTTGGGAGGGGGAGTTTGGTTGGGGCAGAAGAGAAAATAAGGTGTCTAAATAGCCTCACCCTTATCGATTTTGTCGTTTAAACAATTATTTTATCATCTTATATAACACAAGCGCACAGGAAAAAAAACCAGCCGCAAAAAATGAGAATTAAAGATCCTCATAGACAGTACATAGCACTACGACAGTGGCCATCAACCATTGTTCAGAGAGCTTACCATATGAAAGTCAGCAAGATTGCTGGTGTAAGCTCCAAGTCGCTTCATATCATGAGGTGACAATATATCTGTGATTGACCTTAAGAACCCATCTACGGTAGGCAACTTGGGTTCTTGCTCTGTGAAATTGATCTTAGGATCTATGATGCTGAAAGATTACGAGTAGTATGAGCACTTGAACAAAAAAACAATTATCAGAAGGAAACATGTGATGGTACCTCATCGCGAGCCTATAATCCGTTGTACGAAAACTATAACCCAGTAGTCTCAAAAACCTTCGCCTGAAATCTAGGGTAGCCAACAAAGTATCAAGCTGTGAGGTGAAAGGATACAAAACCTGCATAAAAGTCCAAGTAGAGAAATAGGTTCTGAGAAAAAATGGGCCCACCTTGGTAGAACGGACGAAAATCGTTAACTTCAAGTTCATCATTCTTCAAAGATTTCAGGACCATACATGTATGCTCACCAGTTACAGCACTCTAATCCATTGAAAAGAAAAATGTCAAATTACTGTTTAATCAATCATTCATCAACAAAGTACAATATTCAAAACATTCAATCTGGGAGGAAAAATCCATCTTAACTGGAATATGTCCAATATAGAAGGGAACAAATTTATGTTTCCACCAAAAGCGGAAAAGGTCTAAGGTAAGCCCAAAGGAGACACCAATATAATGGAGCTTCTCTGGTCGCCTTTCACGGAGATGAACGAGCAAATGAGGAAGATCTGTTCTAGGTTTTATACTTTCTTCCAGTAATGAAACCTACAAGTAAAATATGACAGAGGTATGATTCCACTAAAAAGTATCAAAGGTAAGTACAGGTGACAGGTTTATTGAACCAAATAAACAAACCATTACGTAATAATCTCTGACAGCCATGGAGTAATTAATGTCACTTTGCTCAAATTTTAAATGAGAAGCAATGATTCACAAAAGTTTGTTCAGACTTTTATATTCAAACAACAAAATTTTCATACCACACAAAACCAAGTTTGACCAAATCAAATATTTTGACAGAACAAGAATTGCATTCAGCACCAAACAGTGACTTAAAAAACTTTCTCCAATATAGTTTTCTGTAATTCAATAAAAGAGTGTGTTTGTGTGTTGGAGGGTGTGTGGAGGTTGAAAGTTCAAACTTAAAGGGGAAGAAGATAAATTGATGATGAATGAAAGGAACCAAACCCAATAACGAGCACAGCAACTTCAGAGAGTTCTGATTTGTTTGCAAAAATGACAGATTCATATATTTATAAAGGGCAAAAAAAAACAAGTCAAATTTAAATTAATAAAATATGGCATGTTGATAAATATATTATTAATTATTACAGTGTAAAAACTTAGCTCTATGAATAACTTCTGAATGGCACACCCTAGCCCACCCACATTGATTATCAGTTAGCAAATTATTGGAGTTCATTTTTGTTTACACAATTATAGGACGTTATTGTTATATTATTATGGCACACATAGCACACAGTACAAGAGTGCAATGAACATATGACATAGAAATGAGGTATAACCAAGGTGGGAAATCTGTCTTCTACTCTCCTTAAAAGGAGGTCATCTTCCCAATGGCACTTCAACATTCTAATTTTTAATTATAGAACAGTCTCCACATAACATTTTCCAGCCTGTTGATTAAAAAGAAAAAATAACCAAAGAAAACTAAGCTTAGTAATTATAATAAACCTTCTCGGCAGCTTCTGTGACTCTGACAGGCACCGTCTCAACAACATCTTCAACATCCACTTCAGAAATAGGAGCAAACTGTCCTTCATAGTACCTGAGGCGAAATAACCTTAGTAGATTCACTCAAATTATCTCATAGAGACTTTTATCTCAATAATAAGTACTTATGAGTTCCACTGCTACAATGGCAGTAGAATATCTCCCGCATATCACACCAGAAGTTCTGTGTATCTGTGCCCCCAACAAGAGCAGCAGAATGTCTCCCACATAGCACATGAGTCATACCACAGGTATCACTAGAATTTTTCCCACATTTCTTGTTTCTTGTACTGCTTAAACTTTTCTTTGCAGAATTACGAGAAATCTGTCCCTCAAGGCAGACCTAAGAACAAAAGGATGGCACATAAATTTAGAGCATCAAAGAATTGAGTTCTCTTACTATAGGGACAGCTAAAAACCCTTTCGGTGGTAGTCTACGCCTTGATATAAGGGAAAACAGCTAAATATTGACACTAATTGAAACAGTGCAATAGAAAGAAGAGAGAAAGATGAGTAGGGAGAAGTAGGAGAATAGGGTTTCATTATTTTCTATTTCAGGTTTGTCAAAGGAGTTGCACCATGTCTAGCTTATAGAGCTCCTTGACTCACAAGTCAAATCAAATTCCTAAGAAAATCCCTAATCAACTCAATTCCCATCATTACCATTAATCACATCAAATACCTCAAGAAAATCCCTAAAATTATGATTTCCATCAGTCTGCATCACTAATATCAACAAAACTTAAAACGTAACCTACGACTAAATCTGCATCATAAGATACAAAAAGAATTTGAAAATCATAATTGTTCCCTATGATATTAAGATAATTAGACTTTTAAAGTTCAGATGTATGATATGACAATAAAAACAGGCATCTTGGACAGAGTTTCAACTACCCAGCTTTCGGAAAGAGCCATCCTCAACTGAGAGATGGATCTCAGTCTCATGGTAATAAGAAAATGATTAAGCTATGTTGGCAAATTTGGGATACTAGGAATTCTGTTAGCTTTGGTATGATAGGCCTCATCCTAGTAATATTTGGCAACTCGTTTTTCCCATGGAGCCATGGCTGAAGTTTGGGGACTAGGTGGATAGATTGCAATTCACGATCCATGAAATATTTATGGGCAAAAAGGTTTCCAAACCTAACAGAACCACGGAATTTTTTTTATTTTTTCTTTCTTTTTTTTTCTTTTCCTGGAAACGAGACAAATTTATTGCTAAAGAACAATAAAACTACAGAGAACAGAAGTGGTCAAGAATATAAATCCAAAAAAGCTAAAAAGAAAATGAAAACAGGGGTTCAGCAGAACCAAAACGACTCCCAAAAGCAGAATTAACAAATAGCAGCTTGCCAATCTAGCCGGATATTTCAGAAAGACGAACCGCTAACTTTGGATACAGAAGCTTATAGTGCAGACAAAAACCCTACTCTGTAAATATGGAAAAAAATTCCCATTTTGAACACAAGGTTGAAGCACAAATGGGACACAATACCAAAAAACATTCATTTCGGATGAACCCCAGAAGAAAACACTTGCATAGAAGGTACAAGTTTAAAGTATTGTGTCCTTTATTCTCATTTCACAATAGGGTAAACTTGAAGAAAAAAACCATCAGTACATAATAAAAGCACTAACAAAATATTAGTTCACCATGAAAGGAAAACAGATGCAAACCTGAATGACGCACAAAATATCAGGAAGCTGATTTTTTGACTCATCAACAGGACCTGCACACAAAAAGTAAAATCAAGTCCAGCCACCCAAAACGACTCCCAAAAGCAGAATTAACAAATAGCAGCTTGCCAATCTAGCCGGATATTTCAGAAAGACAAACCGCTAACTTTGGATACAGAAGCTTATAGTGCAGACCAAAACCCTACTCTGTAAATATGGAAAAAAATTCCCATTTTGAACACAAGGTTGAAGCACAAATGGGACACAATACCAAAAAACATTCATTTCGGATGAACCCCAGAAGAAAACACTTGCATAGAAGGTACAAGTTTAAAGTATTGTGTCCTTTATTCTCATTTCACAATAGGGTAAACTTGAAGAAAAAAACCATCAGTACATAATAAAAGCACTAACAAAATATTAGTTCACCATGAAAGGAAAACAGATGCAAACCTGAATGACGCACAAAATATCAGGAAGCTGATTTTTTGACTCATCAACAGGACCTGCACACAAAAAGTAAAATCAAGTCCAGCCAATAGCAGCAAAGGAAGGAAAACCAGTTCAAAAGGAAGCAAACATACCAAGTAGCACGAACAAGTGGTGAGCTGGAGCATCAGCCATTAGTTGCAAATCATTTGGAGAATTTTTGTAATGAGAGGCAACATACAGTGCCATCATTCGCTGGAAGTGTGCAGTATGTAAGAATCATTAATATCAAAACTGAAAATTAATGGTCAACAGAATTTGAATATGTAGTTACCTGTAAGAACAACTCGCTATCTTTATGATACGAAAAAAGTGTATCACGGTTGACATAGTACAGATCACACTCACTGGGTGCAGGTAACCTGGTCATCAAGAGAGAGAGAGAGGTCATTAATGAAGATAATAGAAATAATGTAGATGGTTTCATCTTCCTCAGTTCTAAAGTTCTAGGCATAGTTGTTTTTACCCGTTAAGTTTAGGGATGTAATTTGTAATATCCAAGCAAAGTAAACCATGAAGCCAGGATTCAATTGGATCACCGGAAGCATATCTGATAGATTCTTTCAATTCAATCTTTTTGAAAAGCCGACCTACAATCAAGCACATTTATCAGTTCAGAATGTTATGTCCAAATATTACAACAGATAAAATATTAGATTACATTGCTCGCTTGCAAGAGTCAACAATTCCATTATTTCAGAAACAAGAATATTACCAATTGTGTAGACTTAAAAAATTGAGTGAGTTGAGTATGTCAGAGTCTAACGTTACATAGAAGGCAGCTTATGACCACACGATGTCCAGACATACATGCTTATTCAGATGCCAATGTTTCAAAGAATATAGAAAAACAGGCCTCCACCAATCTAAAGAACTTTAGCAAATTTAACACAAAAAGAAATAAGCAAGCAGGAGTTTATAGAAAGTAATAAAGAACTTTAGCAAATTTAACACAAAAAGAAATAAGCAAGCAGGAGTTTATAGAAAGTAAAATAGAGTGCCACAAAAAGGCTCCTAAAGCTTAGAATATACAAAAAAGTGAAGAATGTAAAGGAAATCATCCAAGGAGGACAAATTTTGTTTGTACGTAGTCAGTTTTATTTAGAAAAAGAAAAGGAAAAAAACCCTGACAAAAAGAACAAAACCAGATGTTATGTCCAAAGGAGACCAGAACAGCATCACACCCGATTGAAGCAGAGGGCTGTCTTGAAACTCCGTAAAAGAACTTAAAAAACAAAATCAAATTAATAAAGGGGAAGTTAAATTCATAACATTAACATAAAAGGTATAAAAGAAGCTCACAACCTTTAAGCTTCGTTATATAAAAATTCTGACTACAAATTGTAGACAAATCCAGCACTCTATTATTACATCTTAAGAAATGGTAACGAATTTTTATTATCATAAATAACATAAGCAAGTTATCTAGTTTCTCATAATCTGGACTCAACAAGTGTAACCGACTTGGGGTGTTGTACATACCCTTGATTTGACTGAATCAGGTTTGTTGTATGTTATTCCTAACTAAATTTTACTTTTGCCCTGTCACCTAAAGTAGAACTCTGACAATTAAGTGCTAAGGAAAAGCAATCAATGTAGACGAGCAGAAGAATATGGTCATTTTACTTACGAGTTGAATTAACCACAAAAAGATGTCAGTGATTTTAAAACACTTTGTGCTTCACCAAGCAATACTTGTGATGTTTATATTTTCCCTTGCTTTGATATGCATAAAACCAACTTTTGCTTCGCCAAGAAATGCAAGAGTGAGAGGAAAACAGTAACCTTAGTTTATTAACCCACAAATTCTAATTTGTTAACCCGTCACAATTGAAGAGGTAATATTGTGCAAGTTATAAATTGAGGGATGACATTGGAAGTTAAAGATAAGGTCAAAATATGATGGGGGAAGGGGGATTTTGATCCAACCCATTTTAGATATAAGCCAAAAGGAGGGAAAAAACTGGTTAGTGAAGGATAAGCATACCAGATATAGGGCCTTTAGCAGACATCTGGCTTTGCTCTTCCAATTGCTGTAGAAGTTTTAGGGACAAAGACCGACCAGTACCTTCATAGCTTTCAGAATCAAAGAAATGTGCTTCAGTATTTAAATTGCAGTCAGATATTTTTGGCAAAATATTTTTGTAAATTGGAAGACAACATCAAGAATGAATAAAGGAAAAGTGGAAACGATATGCAGAAATTGAAAGTCTTCCATGAAATCATTGAAACATAAACTACACGATATGATGGAAGAAGACCATGGACAAATCTTACCCATTAACAGTAGATGAAAGGAAGACCAGATAAGGACCGAGCAAAGACTTCACCACTGGTAGTGGAATAGCTGCTGCTTCATCAACAACCAACAGTTCAACTTGGGAAAGCTTTTCATGCTCATGTGGTCGTATATACTGCAACGAGAAGTAACAAAAAACATCTAGCCCCATAAGCAAACAGTAGATAGAATCTTTTCTTTGGGCCACAAGAGGTATAATGGTTGACTAATCCATCAAGAACATGCTTTTAAAAAGCAAGCTTTATATATTATAAACCATTTAAATTGGTTCAATATACTCACACCAATAAGCAAAATGAAGCACACATAAATGAAACACATTGATGGGCAAAAGGTGTACACATTTATGCCTATTAGTGATGAGGCCTATCCTATGAAGGAATGTTCCCTACTACTACCTCGGCAATTATGTTTTCAAGGCACATGACCAATTCTGCCAAAGCAACTTCCTTCCCTCTTTCCTCACCTTGCCACACCCGCCTTACAAAGTATAATGAATAATTCCTTACTCTTTCCATCAAGTTCAACTGCCTGAGCAAACTCCTTGCTATGCAGAACTGGACTGATCTAAGCCAGGTTGCATGAAAACCCAAGGATTGTTGGAAGAAAAGAGAACTAATAATAGAAGGTGACTGGCTTCAGGATGAACTAGGATAATACTGTGAAATAGACAAACTAGAACCTTTGACAGTATGGAATTATCCAAAAAGAAATGGAAGACAGTAGCATTGGTACTCATTATAAGTTAAATATACACTTCCAACTAGACCATCTATAACTTATACATAGGAAACAGATTATACCCTGAAATTTTATTATTCATTCATTTTAACAAATACTTTTATTACAAAGGTGGGCACAGATAAAAAGTTAACCCATATTGTGTATCCACTGAATACAATCTTCTGCATGTGCCAATAGTCATACGAATTATTCTCAACCCACAATATGCACACACAGATATTACAATAAAACCGAACTTTCCATATCATTCTACCTGAATTGTTTGTCTATGCTGCTTGTATATATTGATCTGTACAGTTGCTTTCTTCAACAAAGGGTCACTGCTTTTCTGTACATCATAATCTATATGTTCCTGCAAACATAGGTTACAGTAGTAAGCTCAACATAACTAGTGTAAACGATTGAGAAATGAAGAATAAGAATAGGAATGATCTTATAAGAAATGGATGAAAGCTAAAATGTAGTTCACAAAAAAAAAAAACTTTCAAACACCACCATGCTTGGTAACTAGACATTTTCCAGCGTAGTTAAATCTTAACTACACTAATGGAGGTGAAGAATCAACAATTTATTATCAATCTACTCTTTAGAAAATTCATTCTTTGTTAGAGCATTGGACTGATCACATGTTTGAGCTAGTGTACCTATAAAAGTGTAGATTTTTCTAGGTAATGATTGATAGGAAAACTAATACTTGTCATATAATCCAAAAAAAGAAGACTATCCTTGTTTATCTCCACATTGGTGTATTCTATGCAAAGGTAAATCAGAGAGCATTGACCATATGTTTTTGTATCGGCCTCTCAAACTGAGGGGCCAGGTATGGCAATACCATCCCCATCCCTGCCCCCATACCCGGTAAGAATTTTCGGGGAATACCGTCCCCATCGGGAGGCTATTTGCCAAATCCACCCCGTCGAGGGGCTACCTGCCAAAAAGGGGCTTTGGCAATGTATGGCATATCATTGGATCGCATGGAAAGAAATAACAGAATCGTCAAGGATGCGGTCAAGTAAGTGCTTTTTTTTATTTTTTTATAATGAGAATAAGATTTCTGGCAGACTGCAATAGAATAAATCACAACCAGTCACACGGGAATACCTCGCATACGTACCTTATATTCCAGTGCATCAAAACCCTTGCAAACAAATTCGAACAGAGTTTTTAAGTTCTCGGGGCTGGGTGCAGTTACAAAGATATTTGAATACCTGTGAAGATATATTTGTCTCGTCAAAATCTAACAACAATCAGCCACATTTACATAAAATAAATTACAATAGTACATGCATGTAAGTGTACACCTACACATACACACAAACAAACAATTCAAATAAATTGTGAAGGCATACTACCCTGCAGCAATAGCTCCAGCAATTGCCAAACCAAGTGCAGCTGATTTCCCACGGCCACGAGCAGCTAGCAAGGCAACAGTACTTCGGAGTGTCTTGTCCAAGATTGTATCCAGAAATGTAGCAACAGCATTTCCCTGCTCAAACATTTACCAACTTAACCTATGAGTCATATTAGTAGTAAACCATGTGACCCAGAATTTAGAACTAATACAAATAAGAGAAAAGATGTCTACCTGGTCCAACGTACAACATTTCTTTATTAAAGGGCCAACAGGAAATGAATCACTCAGTTGTTCTTTTAGATCCTTCAATTCCCTTTGTGACTCTGATATCCCTTCAGAGTCCTTCAATCATGATCAGGAGACAAAACAGAACAGTTCAACAAAGCTTCATTGACCATACACATATACGGAAACTATCCTAATAAAATGTATCACTAAATTCTAGTATTTGTTTAATAGGACACTGATAAATAGTATCACTAAATTCTACAAACTATCCTAATAAAATGATGAATAACA
>NW_018923429.1:10155-57858 GCF_002207925.1 Prunus avium
TAGATCTCTCTCTCTCTCTCTCTCTCTCTCTCTCTCTCTCCGCAGCAACGACGACCATAGCCTTCACTTGCGGCTGCGATGGAATTCTCAAGTTGCTCATCCCTTCGACCTTCGCCGGTAACTCCAAGGTCGTGGTGGGACTGGTTGAGCCTCATGTGGTCCCGGATTTTCTCAGAGATTTGGAGTCCAAGCGTTGGGTTCCAGTTAGGGTTAATGCGTACGAGACGCGGTGGGCCGGACCGGGGTGCGCTAAGCAAGTGGTGGAGAGGATTGAGGAGGGAGCGTTGGATGCGATGGTGTTCACGAGCACTGCGGAGGTGGAGGGCTTACTGAATAGCTTCAAGGAGTTTGATAGGATGTAATTACACATAAAATAGCTTTTATCTTCGTTGAAATTATAGAATGTTTATTAGAATTTACTGGAAAATTTTGAGATTCTCAACTCTTGTGTATCAAATCCTTCGATTGAGGTATGGTTTTCTAGCTATTTTCCATGATCTAGCTGTTAGTTGGGTAAGATTTCAGAAATTTTGAGGTTTAATTGGTTAATTTCGGAGTAATTTTCCATGATGCAGAAATGAAATTGCGATGCAGAAACTGAAACTGCGATGCAGAAAACGAAACTGCGATGCAGAAAACCGCAGAAACTAAGATGAAGAATCGGCTTCGATCGTTGGTGGTCTTCGACGATGGTCGCGCGAATGGGTTGGTGGTCTTCGATGATCGTTGGTGGTCTGGAGGTTTCTGGAGGTGAAGTTGAAATGTCGCGCGAATGGGTTGTGATTCAATTTCGGTTTCGGTTGATGTCGTTTTTCAGCTTTGGTTTAAAACTAAATACTGAAAATGGCATATGTTGTAATTTTCATATTTTGTAATGGTATTTTTGTTACATTTTGGTGTTTGGCCTTTTGCTAATTAGACTAAATTGTATTTCTTTCTACTAAATTAGTAAACTATATTATGGTTTAAAACTAAAGCTCCCTATAAAAAATGACAGCAATCCCAAATTAGCCCTAAGTTATTTGTACCTTTAGTGAAGATTATGGTGGAGGGATTTTAGGAGTGGTTTTAAGTTATCCATGCCACAATAGCATTTTATAGAGACTGTTTTTACTTCTGTCTCTAATAAAGGGGTATCTATCGTGCCTTTTTCTAATAATGATGGCTTGTATTAAAAAAAATTGTTCAACATTAGCTCACCCATCGCTTGTTCAACCCTTTAGAAATCTAATAGCTCATTTGCAAAACAAATAATAAATAAATGTGAGGTTATGAGCATCAGTAGTGAGTATATATCCTAGTTTTACAAAAAAAAACAGTGAGTGTATAATGTTTATATGTTATTCAAACAGTGTGGTACCTTGTGGAGTGGGTTCAACCTACATAAAGTGGTATGTAAATGTGGTATACCTTGCATTGCTCATATGTATATTTAGTGAGATTCTATCTACATGACATCCGTGCGAATTGGACACGTTGATTGACAATTAAACTATCTTTAACCTTTTCTCTCAATCATGGCTATAATGGATTATTTATGGTGTAAAGTCGCATTTTCGTGTTCAAAAATTGGATTCTAAATCTCAAGTTTAAAACCTAAAATTTAGACAAGATAGAACTTGAAATTTCAACACGTAGATTTTAAACTTTTCTTGATGTCAAGTTATAAATTTGAGGCCAGAGAATGAAAATACATGTTATATTGAGTTCGTACCTTTTTGTGGCGACTTTCCCACTTAGGATCAATTTTTTAGGTGTGTGTTTGTCTGGCACGAACTTAAATTGTTTTTTGGGTGGTCAATGGAACTTAAAAGTTTGATTTTTATATTTTTCCCATTGTGCCAATATTAGCTAGGCTGCAATTTTCATGCATGGGATTAACATGATATAAGCGACAATGCTAGATTCAAACACATGACCTTGAATTTAAGGATAATTGCATTTTTCTTTTACACTTTTAAAACATTAAAAATTTAAATTCCTAAATTCAAGTGTAAATGGATTCCCTGACCCTAGAAACTCTAGCCACTCTTTCCCTCTGTGAGTCCTAAAGGAAAACTCCATAGAGGGGGGAGGAGGAAGAAGCGTCATTGCCCCTCCTCCCCCTCATCTCTTCTCGTCTTTTCCTTTTAGGTTAGTGGATAAGTCCACTCGGGCATTTTGAATAAAAAGCCCTTTGTGGTGATTTATTCTAAGCCATGCTTAGATTGAAGTTCTCCATCATCCCTTTTAGTCTATGTTCTCAATCAAATTCTTCTCCCCAAACCCTCTCCCTAACGCCGCTCATGTTCTCTAAATTTGATTATACATCGTCTTTGACGTAGGTTGCTGCAAATCACCCAATTGTTCTTTGGCAAGGTTGTTGTTTTCGTTTATTTGTTCGCTCTTATGCGTAGGTAGATCGCTGGAAATTATATTTTCCTCAGATTTGTTCCGGATGCGGTGGTGGGTGTGGTCGCAATGGCGCTTCTTCAGGTGGTGGTGGTAAGGTTCATTTAGGTTCATGGGTTGTTCTACGGTTTTGGTTATGTTGAGTTTGTGAGCTTTGTTTGGGCTTAAATAGGTAAGCCTCATATTGAATATATTATTAAATTAGAACATTGACTTAAATAATATATTTTTAGGGTTTGCTTCTTTTCCACTTGGCGCCTCCGAATTGGACGTCAATTTGTTTGCTCCCACAAAATGCACGATAGGAAAGATTGCGAGAATGTGCAAGTGAAAATATACCACGTTGGAAAGTTAAGGGACCTAGCATAGGCTTATAAGGAGTTGGGTTACCCCTTCCATTGCCAATTGATTTTGAATTAAAACCTCAACTTCCTTCATAGAGAAATAGCTTAGCCTTCCCCTTGATAAAGAAGCAAATAATAATTTTTCTCTTTGACTGGAATTCAAGTTCGAGGTCATTCGGATTTAGCTCCATTGGGGTTTTGCGTTTACTCGCATTAAGTTAGGATTGCCCAACTTTAACGAATAAGACCTAACCCACAAAAAACTTACAAAGAGAATCCTCATAGGTTTGCTATATTCTTATTATCATATGAAAATATATAAGCAACTATTGTAGGAAATTACATCACCAAATACACATATTATCCTTCTTGTGTTCAATCACAGCGGAAGCATCATCAACCATATTTGTTTCACCAACAACATATCGGAATTGCCATTCATTAGTGACCTTTTAAAAATAAAATGGTAAAATGGCCTTGTTCATTAGTGACCTTTTAAAAAGGAGACACATTCATTGGCCCTCTGAAACCATGAACAAAAATTATTAGTTAAGTGCCCAATTAGTGAGGGCCCATCTCATATTCTTTATGTGACAACGCTTTTCTCAATGGGAATTCAGACAGAGGAGCGTCTGCTTCTGTGTCTGTGTAAATGGGTATTAGGCTCCTAGTAGGCCCCACAAGCAGCCCATTCACGCCGACCACTGCCTTATCTTTTTGGCAAAGTAACCGCCCAACCACTTTTTCTGCGTTTCCGGTCAACAGTGTATACTATATGGAATCAACTTGGGAGACCAACTTGGGATACCAACTCTCTAATAGAGCGTGGAACCCATTGTATTGGTGGGCTCCACCTCTATTAGAGAGTTGGTACCCAAGTTGGTCTCCCTAGCATGACCCATACTATATATAACACCAAGAAAAATGTCATCCATGTGAAATTACGATGCTATCCTTTTTTCCATCCTCATTTCTCACTCCTTTTTTCGAATGTCTTGTCTTTCTTAAAGCATCAATGGCTACAAACATGTTTCTTGTGTCACAAAACAGAAGAAAAACTCCCCAAAATTTTAGTGATAAATATGACAATCTTTAGGGAATCTCCAATGCACCTGAAAAAGGAACATGCCATTTTTCTTTTTCACATCTACATGTGCTCAAAAGGGCTCCAATATAATGCTAACTTATCGCAACACGTGTTATAATTTCAATTAATTAATAATATTAGGTCGACATGCCGCATAATATTATAGTAAAAATGCGATTAAAATTGCCATCCCTTCTGTTAGATTGTTTAATTTGTTAGGTGGCAATTCTACCACATTGCTACAAACCCATGAACTGCAATTGAATTTGCCATATTCAAATCCAACTGGGATCCGATTAAGTATGCAAATCCAATCCAATCTATGATGCAAATCCAGTCTAAAATGTAAATAGATTGGTTCGGTTTTTCTTTTTTCAACACCCTAAAACTAATCAAATCTTACTAAGTTGATTTCTGAAAGTCGCATCCAATCCAATCCAATCCAATCCAATCCAAAATTCACCTAAAGTTGAAATGGTTAAGTCAGTTTAATCAATTTGGATTGGATTTTGTTCACTGGTATGAATTACCATGAGGATACCCTCCTCCACTATCCAATAAAAATAAATAAATAAAATAAACTAATAAGGGTGGAGCCCATAAGTATTGGAACCAACCAATGAATTCAACCAATCCTCTTTCGAATGATAGACATACCAGTCCTATGCAAAATTTGATTGAACATACACGATGGGCATGTCTAGTATGCAATGAAGTTGTTGCTGCTTATCATATAAAGAAATTAAAATAATGGAGGGTATTTTCGTCATATAAGACCACAACTACTAATAATACAAACCCATCAGGAAATAATCAATCTGCCAGTGCCATATGCCGACTTCTCATGTCACAAGCTTCATAATTCAATTCAAAAAGCCTGAATAATAGGGCCCAAAACTAACCAGTTAGTGCATGTCCGCATCAGACTCTTGTCTCTCAGCCTTGTTCAAATTTCGTCATCTGCTAAGCTGAAAATAAACAACAAAAAGGTCACCCACTTGAGACCAAAGAAAACCAAAGCTAGGAACCACCAAGGAATCTCTGTTTCTTTGGGTTCCAAGAATTCCTTTCCTTTCCTTTCCAATGAAATTTTCCATCAAAAACAAGACATGGGACAAAGAGGAAATTGCTTATCTTTGTGAGCTTTGAATTCTCCCTTGGATTGTCACCTCCCTATTGTCTTTGCTTGTGGTTTTCCTTTGAATATGGTCCAAAGAAAGGTACCAAGCAAGCTTGGAATCCAAGCTGATCATGTTAAATTCGAGAAGCGGTTGGCGAACCTGAAAACATCTTCTCAGTTCCAGGATGGCAAACACAGGGGAGCTGATTTGAAGAAAAAAATGAAGAAATCTAGATCAATCAAGCTTTCAGATATTGAGAGCTTGAGATCATCACCTTTGAGAAAGAACATATCCCAGCCAGGAAAGCCACCACCACCAGCTCTCAATGTTCCAAACACTGCAGCTTTTCCTCAGAAGCAGCCCATGAACAAAACAACTTATGGCTCACCAAACTATATGAAGCCCACCAGCTGTTCTGATGCAAGGAAGGAGCAATCCCTGGTTAGCGTTCGAAATTCTCCGACTATATTTTCGGATAGTAAGAACGAGCACCGAAGAAATTCGAGCAGTTCAAAGCTTAGCTCTGCTTCTAATCATAAACCAGAAAGAACTTCAACAAGGACGTCTAGTTTGAAGCTGGTGAGAACATTAATAAAGTCCCCCAGTTTTAAGCCAGCAAGAGGTTCAGCCAAAAAATCTTCCAGGGTTGCTCTTTGTGCAGATATGAATGTTCAGAGAGCAACTTGTTCTTCAACACTTAAGGATACAAAGTTTCCTGATTATCTGGTGATTAATCCTGGGGGAACTGAAGCTGAGGGGACTTCAGTCATGAAGGTTTGCCCATACACTTACTGTTCTCTCAATGGTCATCATCATTCACCTGTGCCTCCATTGAAGTGTTTCTTGTCTGCAAAAAGACGTTCGTTGAAGACCCAGAAGATGATGAAGCTGCAAGCTCTAAGTCCACGTGGAGCGAAGCAATCTAATGATGGAGTAAAAGAAATTGATTTGCAGAGGATGTTGTTTGATGACAATGACAAAAATGCTGATCCTATGAAACATGAAGATTTCTTTGTTGAAATCTATGCTACACGCAAGGAAGACGATGCTGAGGAAATTGGAAGGGAAGCTGGAGCTGATCTTGTAGGAGAACAAGATGATTCCAACGGTGAACCAAATGATGCAAGTGGTGAAGCAGCAGAAGAAAATAATGCGAACACCCTAGTTGAGGAGAATCTGTCGGATAGATCACCGCAGTCTGAGAGTGACTCTGAGGCAGAAAGCTTTGAAGGCTTTGCTGAAGAAGACCAAAAAGAAGATATAGATGAATACTACAAAGCTCTGTTGGATCAAGAAGAAGCTACCATGGGAAGCAGTTCGAATGAGAGCGACTTTGAAGAACTTTCAAGCATCGAAGTGCATTATGCCAGTTCCACAACTACTGACATGGAGTGGGAGGAAGGGCGATTGTCCACTGGAGTGCTTGATGATTATGAGTCTGGTCCAAATGCTGGGTTTTCATCAATAATTCGAGATGCTGATATGCATGAAGAACCTCTGATCAAGTCTGATGCAATTTCTGGTAACTGCATTGATGTGATAGAGGATTATTATGAAGTACTGCAAGGACTTTTGGAAGAGAAAAACCAGTCTTTTGAGAGACAACTCAACGATGGTGGCGGCAGTGAACGGGATGACACTAAACAGAATTTTGAGATTCAAGAATCTGAACAAGGGTATGACAGATTGAGTTATGACCAACTTTCTTACAGCGATGATGCATTCGAAGAAGACAGTGACCTATCAGAGACAGATTGCAGAGAGTTATCTTCATCTTCAGCAGAGGAGTCGATTGAGCAGCTAACAGAAACTGGTGTGGAAATTCAAGAGCAGAGTGGAGTTAAAGCAGAGGATCATGACATCAATTCTTGCCTTGGAGATGTTGAAAGCAACTGCACCAATGTGGAGACAGATGAAACTTCAGGTAACCAACCCAAAAATACATTTCAAGATGATGAAATAAGTACATTGACAGGAGACCAAGTTTTTAATGCCTCTAAGAATATGAGGGAAACAGATAAGGCTGAAACAATTGAAGGATGCACCGGGAGCCTGGATAAAGAGAATTCGGAAACAGATCAAAATGTTGCAACCAGTGACGCTGTCTTGTCACAGGAACTCACTGCAATGGTTGCTGGGAATCAAATGGAAGAGACAGAGCAAGCTGATGACTCCAAATCATCAGAACAAATCCAGCTTTCTGATGAAGATGCTTTCAAGATTGAAGATCATGAAAACTGCAAGAAGACTGAACCCTTCCAGCTTAATGATAGTGCTGAAGTTGGCAACCAGTCTGGAGGGAAGTACAAGAAGCCAAAAATTTCAACTTCCATTGAATCTGAGGATCAGGGTGATTTAAGGCTGAACAACAGATCAGGTCCCTCAGAAAACAGCACAGGAGAACCTCACGATATGGAAGTGGAAAACAATTCAGAGCCAGATGCAACAGAAACTTTCATGGCCAATAATGGTATTAGCCCTGGGCTGAAGAGAAAATTTTCCCATGGAGAAAGCAATTCCAACCAAGAACTTCCTGACACCTGCAACTACCGAAGAGGAAGCAAATTCAAGAGACTTAGCGTGGAGGAGGAACAAAGGAAGTACAATCCAAGAGAACCAAATTATCTGCCTGTGGTTCCTGATCCTGAAGCAGAAAAGGTTGACCTCAGGCATCAGATGATGGACGAAAAGAAAAATGCAGAGGAGTGGATGCTTGACTTTGCACTCCAACAGGCTGTAACAAAACTTGCTCCAGCGAGGAAGAAGAAAGTGGCATTGCTTGTTGAAGCTTTCGAAGCGGTCATGCCAGTGCCCAAATGTGAAACAAGTCGCAGGCATACTTCAGCAGCCTTCAATCAGGCAAGGCCTATGCAAGCTTGTAGCTGATGGCAGTTACTGAGGTTAATATATAATCACAAACTCCAAGACCTTCTGATATTTGATTCTTATAGCTATTCATGACTTCATATTGTTGGTTTCTAAAAAGAAAGGGAATTAATTCTCATATTGTTATGCAGGTTAAAAGACTGCAATATATGCATAATAAGTCACTGAATTAGGAGGTATCTATACAGCCGGCAACACAAGAGAAACTACGGGACCAGCAGAACAACTGACCATTTCTCGGCTCCAGTCTGGATTTCTGGAGAGGAAGGAAGCAGCTTCTTGCAGTGATGATTTGAATGGGGGTTAAACTGTGGACACAGTAATGTTGTTTCTCCTAAGCTCAGTGGATGTACTACTAATGTACCTTCGTTAGCAATATTTGTAATGACAGTTTTAATACGTATCGTGTTGAGTTGCTACAATTGGATGTTATTTGATCCATACCTTGCTCGCCACCGCGGGTATGGTCGTTTAGTATTGATGTGAAGTGTCAACTGATTCCTATGTTCATCTCCAATGCCCATGTTAGCAAAAATGACGGAGCAAACATATTTAAAGCAGCTCATGCATGCTACAACTACTGTAAAGTAGATTGTACATTGCTTCTATACCGAAATGGCCGGTTTTACTATCACATTGTAACAGAAAAATAGGGCAAAAATGATGATGGGATTCCTCACACCATCGTCCCTCATAATAAGATTCACAACAAGATCATACATAACATTACAAACCAAATTGACAACGTTTCTTTTTTTCTTTTCTTGGTCAAGAAATTGACAACGTTTCTCAAATGTATAATTCCTATGACAGAATAGGACCGGGGGCTAGCGGCGGAGCAAAAGTTTTCAGACTTTAATTACAAATATCAAATAAAAATTATAACACTAATTTCCTACCTATCTAGATTTACTTTAATTGCAGGAGATTCAAGTAGAAGCGAACGTAGTTCTGCAAAGTGATTTCTTAGACCACTACGGTCTGGTATTTGCTCTGCCAAACCAGCTTCAAGGGAACTGGTGTCAGCATTCTCTCTCTGTTCTCTAGCTTTTTTGTCCATGATTTCATCATTAAATAATCTAAGGGCGTCTGTTGTTGAAAGAGAATGCACAGATTCATACAATCCCTGCAATCCAGTTATTTGGTCTTCTGTTCCAATCAACTTCTCCCTTAAACCATCTGGAAGGTTAGCCAAAGCACTTCATGTAGGTTGAAGATACACCAGCACGGGTAATGAAAATATAGTTAATATAAGATATAGATAAATTCCAAATAATACACAGATTTCTGCAAGAGAGAAATTACTGTAACAAAATTCTTTTCTTTACATTATTTTTCTACCTTGTAACACCTCGGACAAGACCCCAGTTGTATCCAACAAGGACCGATTGCTTAAAGCCGATATTGAATCCCTCTTGTGAAGAAGCTTCTTTTCCTGCTATAACACCCTCACGGTAACCCACCTACATATTTATAAGTAGTTAGAATATATATTAGAGAACCACTTGAATTATGCATGTAAAACAACTAAACACAACTAATAATGAAATTAAATCCAAACAGTCAAACAACCGTATGGTGTTGGTTATATCTCGTTTTCTCTTCTATCTTCATCCACTCCCCCGTCACCTCAGATGTGTCATCTAATTCATCAGAAAAACCATCACAAGAACCATCTTCATGACACAACTCAACCTTATCAAGGTCTGCAAAACATTAAACAGATTTCTTAGTACAGAAAACAGAAAGACTACAGCAGTTAACTTTGTTGTAAATATTAACTTCCTCAGTCAACTAGTATCAGACAGAATGCCCACTTCACAGAGCGCATATGCTTGTAAATTTACTACAGTGTGTCCACTTCACAGAGCATAGATGTGTTTTGATAAAAAGGAGTTCTTTGATATACATTTACTACAGTGTTACAGGGTAAATGTAAATTTTTAGATGCAAATATAAGAATACACTCTTATCCAGAGTGTCTTGACTCTTGAATGTGATAAGCTTTAAGGAAAACAAAGATTTATGTAGCTCACCAAGTATCCTTATTGTAGCAAAGAATGAAGGAATCTATAGCAGAGGCTCAAATTACACAATGTTGTTTAGGCTCTAATAAACAATTTGGTTTTTTTTAATTTTTTTTTTAAAAACTAAGTGGGTTCACCAGTTAACACTATGCATTTACCTACCTAAGGCTGGCAATAACAAGAAATAAAAAAGGAGGCAAACCAAATATCATCTATTGATCACTGTTATACAGAAAAACAAAGTGCTTTTAACCATTTAAATACCATGTAAATTACTTTGTTCACTGTTCGCATTGGATGTAGGATCCAATTGTAGTTTTGATAGCTGTAAACTTTCTGAGTAGAGCTCCTCAGCAAAACGGCCCTCCATCTGTCTGTTTATAAAGGAAACAACCAAAACCATAATTACAACTGGGGCAAATGCTGAAGAACATTCAGGTGTTCTAGAAACAAATTTTAGCCAAAAATAGAAAAAAAGAAAAGGAATGTGTTTAAAAAAAAAGTATAGAAATATAGGAAAAGGAATGTGTTCATTGGTACGGTCATTGTAGATTTAGGAAAATTTTCAAAACACTACACGTTCAACCTATTAATATTATGTCATGCCCTGTAACTAAGGATTCTCTTATGCAGAATTATACCATCTTATAAATTATGGAAGCAAGCACCAAAAACATTAAAGCCAAACAGAACAAGAAACAGACAAAAATTTAAAAATGTGGAATATCAATAGAATGCAAATTTATAAAGAATAGGAAAAAAACCTTGAGCTGCGTAAGAAACCCTCCGAACCAGATGAATCTGAGATGGCGACGGCGATGGGTTCAACGGCGATGGGTTCAACGGCGCTGGGTGCGGCGGCGATTGCTGGTGGGTTCTCTTCCTTCTTCCTTCTTCTTCCTCTTTTTTGGTTGCCGTCTGAATCGCCAAAAAGACCTAGCCTCTCGACAGAGGCCGGGTCTTTAAAATTCTAAGTTTCAAGTTTACATTTTAACCCCAAATATTCAGTAACTTTCAAAATCACCCCCAAATGTCAAAATATTTTCGCTTTTACCCTCGACGTATCGTGACCGTATCGGCGCTGTATCGAATACGCGCACACCCGTATCAAAAGCACAGCCTGTAAACAGAAAATTCTATCGAAAAGAGAAAGGTGAGGAGGAAGATGTCAGAGCTCACTAGAGAGCATGATTGAAGTTTAAATTTTATAAAGAACTTATAAAATAATTTTTATATGTTTTTAACTAAATTTTAACTAAAAAAGTAGAGAGCATGATTGTGTATTCTCTAAATAAATAGTGGTGGAATATGTTTCATTAAATTTTCCACCACTGCCATGATGTATTGGGTTCAAAGATAAGATATAATCATTATCCACTAAATGGCTTTGTATATTACTTGTTCTTTTTGTCTCCCCAATACTAAAGCCTTGAACACAAAACTAGTTCATCAATGCATTTGCAGTCGGTCCAATCATATACAAATTTCACTGAGAATAATTGGGATCTTACACATAATATTTTGAATATTTCATCAAATGAACTCTTTTTATGATATGTTTATTAATTCGTAATTGGGTGAGGCGGAATTTGATTGATGATGAGTTGGATTGAGAATGAATCAGAATACAGAATCCAATCAAAGTTGTTTACTAAACTATCTGGAATTGCGGTAAGAATTGTATTGACAATATACAAAGCCAATATGACAAGAAATAGTCATATGTGGCAATTAAGCAAGGAATAGTTATATATGACAGGAGATTTTAACTTTTAAGAAATGTTACCTGATCGGAAAAAAAAATAGAAAAATTACATAAAATTCTACAGTAAACTAATGTCACGTAGGTTCACTAGTTCATTTTATGTGCATAATGTGTGTTGTTGTTTCATGAATATCGACAAATCTTTTCTAGAGAAATAAAACTTTATGAAACACATTTATGATAACAGTTGTAGAAAGATAAAGCTGTGAAGTAAGAAAGAAGACGACTGGAGAGAGAAAGAGAATCGGTTCTGTATTACTTCTACTGATTTTCAATTATACAATGCAGAACTGATTTATATCAGTTGTTTAGCTTTGTAACTGAAGCTTAACCATGCCCTGGGCCAGGGTAGGAGTGCAATCGCCCTGGGCCACGACTCAATAGAGGGCCCAATAATTTTTCAGTCTTTGAATATTTTTTTGTCTTCAACCATTATTTTTTGTCCCCAATTATTTCTTACGTGCAAAAATTAAATGAGATTTGTGTTTGAAGCCCAAATTTTTTTTAATTTAATATTCTATACACATGCTCGAATAAAATCAATTAAATTTTCTTGTGTGGAGCTATATATACAAATGGTCTATTTCCAACGTCGCCTTGGGACTCAAAATTCTCCGGCCTGGTCCTGCACTTCTACTCCAAAAACATGCTTACAAAAAAATCGTAACCAAAAAAAAAAAATGAAGGATTAAAACGTTTGTTTACAAAATATTAAGGTGGGGTGGCGTTGATTGTAATTAAGTTTATTTTTACATTTTTTTAATTTTTAATTTTATCTATTAGCATCTATTAGCATGCAAATCACAAATAAAATCATCTTTCATTATATAACCAATCAACATGATAATAAAGTAAGTCATTTAGTATATATAGATTTAAATTTAGATACATATACTTCAATTTGAATTGAAATTTAAATATGACTACACTACACTACATTGCATCACATCACATCATGCAGGCCATGTTTCTGGTCGCTTCATGTTTGTGTAGTTTGCATATACGGCCATGTTTTTAGCGTTATTCAGATCATATATTTTTTTGGCCGTTAGATGGATACATAAAAGAAAATATGGTAATATATTTTAAAATTGGATTTTTTATTATTATCAAAAAATGAGTTACACGGATCTTTCTATTAACAACTTTGGTTAATTTATACATCCACTTGCCCCAAATTAAACTATATAAGTTAAAAACTATCATGCTTGTAATTTGATTAACTAGTTACCAACAGTTGAGCCAAACGTCCAAAGATTCAATATGGTAATATTACATATGAAAAGGAAGGTCCAAATAAATCCAGTTTTATAATACAACTAAACATAATAACTAAATTATCTGATCAAAGAGATGCAGTGGCAGGATATGGATATGAGGAACATTAACAAAGAAAGCGACGATAACGAAATTGGTATGTCATGGTATCTTGTAGATATGCACCGCAACATATCATGTAGTCTTCTTGTCCCTAGCTTCTTGGCTTCTGATGATATTCTTCTCAAAGATTATGCAAAATAAAGAATAACAAATTATTATCTACGATTAAAATAGAAAATGCATGTAATGGATATAATGCTACTGGACAAATATTAATGGTTAAGTACTACTTTAAAATATGATACCATCCTTAGAACCATTTTCACGAGCCATATATAGACATTTCAAATCAATCCAATTTTTATTTTATTTTTTATTAAATAGTTCATGAGAGTTTAGATTTAAGCGTTTATTATGATTAGAGATTATTTTGTATTATAGTCCATGATAGGCGTATATTGTAAAGTTGAGTACTATCATGGGAATGAGCTCAATTAAAAGCCTAATTCCTAAGCATATAAGTAAATTAGTGTAATTTTTATTGAGTTACATTTGTGTTATCAGGGGTTTATGGCTTTACTGTGCCAATTAGAGACAAAATTATGGTATAGAAATTATTCTCTAATGCTTTAACAATAGTAAATCCTGAAAAGAAGTTTAAAAATAATAATAATAATAAATGTGGAGATGGACTAATGACATAAGAAAGATAAGGCAAGGAAAAATAAAAAGCAACGCCAATTCATGAAAATATATTAAGCTATATATATCTTCTACTGATTTTATAGTGACCGACCATAGTGCTTGGTTCAATTGAAAACGTACCTTCTTTTCTTTCCACGTGGACGCTTTATAGACACATGTCGGCTGCTTATACATATAGAGACTCAGGAGCAAACGCTTTTTTTTTTTTTGTTGGTAAAAGGAGCAAACGCTTTTAATGCTGGACAATTTCGAACCCTGACTTTCTCCAAGGCTAACGACCACTTCAAAGTATAAGCTTGAGAGCAGAAAGATTCAAGTTTGGGTAAATCCTCAAGTTCAATAGAATTCACGTGCGGAAATGTCAATTCATCCTTAATACTTTCTCCTTCTCCTTCAGCCTCGCCAACAATTTTCTCCATCGCATTACAATCGGAAACTTCTATTGTTTCAAGGCAGGTAAGGAGTTTGGCTATGTGTGGTGAAAACAAGTATCTCAAATTGTCACATCGCCGTACGTCTAGGAATCTCAGGTTTCCAAAGCCTGAGCTAACTTGTAAACCCTTTTCCCATATGTGGCTCAGCATTGCTAATCGGTACAACTTCAATTTCCTCAGCTTATCAAATGCTTGAGTAGAAGGGGTTTCCTGAACCAAAAATATCACTTCCAATAAATCGCAATGTTTTACATGCAGATCTTCTAGATTATTGTCCCTAGCACTTGAGGTCTGAAGATTTGCCGGCGTAACCTGGCAAAATGGTAGAAAAGTAGTTGTAAATTAATTTGTTAGTGTTTCAATCATAAACATATGGGATATTATCACATTCTAGAAATCAAGAACGTTGTTTAAAAAAGAAAAATGAATTGTTTATTGTTGAACTATGGAAGTTACCAGTATTCATATACAAAGAAGTTACCAGTATTGTTTATTGTTTAACTAAGCAGTTTAATTATTGTATATTATCACATTCTAGATATTAATAAGACTGTTTGCGAAAATAATGGTGATCATTTCCCAAATGAAAATGAACAAGTGTTTACAATTGTCATGGGTCGTTCTTGGGCCAAGCCCATTTAACTTTTCTTTTTTATTTTATTTATATTTTATCTTCAATGACATCTGTACCTAAGACCAATTTTCACAAAATAGACACTAAATATCTTTAGAATAATGACGTACCTCTCTATTTACAGGGCGGGACAATATTTGAGTAAAGTTGCGAGTAGATGGACGACTTTGTAAGCAAACTAGTGGCGCACATCCAAATCCAGATCCAGATCCAGTTGATGATGCACATCCAGATCCTGATTCTTCTCTATCTCTTACATGATCATCACTCAAATTCTCTACAACTGCTGCAGGCAGCTTTTTGCTTACTGGTGCAAAACTCAATGTCTTTAATTTGGGACAATTTCTCACATACATAGTTCTCGTGGAGGAGGACCATGCAAAAGAATAGGCATCAGGGCAAAATCTCTCGAGGCTTGGCAAAATCTTTAGACATAAGCTATTGAGTAGTTTGGGAAACAAAGTTCTCGTGCCACTGCCACCTGTCTCTTTCCCTTCTTCATGGATATTGTCCTCTGTGGAAGCAGCTTCCAGTACTATAGTTTCCATGTTATCACAAGAGGATATTTCGACTTCTTGGAGATTCACAAGGAGCTTGTAAATTTCATAGGGGCATAGATATTTTAGACAGTCACATCCTTCAATTGTTAAAGATCTTACATTTTGAAAACCTTGGAATCCAGGTTGAACATTCTTCCACAAATGCTCCTTGTGATGTAAAAGAAGAAAAATAGTGTTATTTGATGACAGCTCAATAAATCAGTGAGTGGCTTCCACATATTACTCATAAAGGCGACAACTTCATGTTCGACTCCTTTGCTCTTTCCACAGAGAAATTATTAGATGGTACTAAAATAAAGTCACGCCTTCGTTTGCTCATGTGTTATGAGATTAATAGACGACATATAAATTCAAATTTGAGTAATGCATAGAATTAATATTATAAATAATGTCTAATATCCTAAAGCTGGGGCATATGGGTCATATCATAAAGCAATAGTTGTGGTACATATATTGTTATTTTTTTATTTTTAGTAACAAGAAAACAAGTAGCACGGCGCATGGGTCATATCATAAAGCTATTTTTTTTTGGTCTGAATAAAGCTGTTTTCTGAGTAGCTCTGTGGTGTGATATTGGACCCATGATCAGGGCACGTGATTCTTTAATTATTTTTTTGTTTCTGATGGCGTGGCTAGTTGCTTATCATGAATTTTAGCACGTGATATCTGTGCTATGAGTTCCTACTATATTTTACTCACGTGAGGTAGCATCTCTAGTTGTACATGCTCTAAACTTCAAGTTACTTACCTCCATGCAATCCAAGGCACTCTAAAATCGCTATGAAAATCACATGCAAACAAACACATACATACCTCATTTAAATACTGCACTTTAAATGTCTGTAATTGAGAAAATGCTGAGTCATGCCCTTCTAAATCAAATACCACATTGACTACTGGTTCATTGTTTTCTTTTGACCCTTGCTCGCTTGTCAAAGAGTCCTCTGATTGTTGCTCTCTTATCAAATAGACCATTACTAGCTCCTCTAGATTTGGTAACCATGAAATGCAATTTGAAGGAAATAGTGCATTACAACTTGCTCCCACTTGTACTACTTTTGATTTAGATGAGGTCGACCCAGAAACTTGATTGTCATTCCTAGTCTCTTTCATCTTGTTCACACTTTCATCATTGGGCTTTATAATCTGTACATTAATTAATTCTACATAAATAATGAACTTACACATGAGCCAAAAAGAAAGAAATACATAAGTAATCAACTTCCACCATTTGTCTTATTTCCAAATTGCCTTAATTATATTCCCACATCCTCTGTCATAAATTTTGGGAAATCCTTTTCCTACCCACTATTTCCCTCAATTACTATTTACCAATAAACATTTTCCCCACCACTCAAGATTACCAATAAACATTTGTCTTATTTCCAAATTGCCTTAAAATCACAATATTTTAATTAAGCGGTCAAATGATATCTGATTCAAGTGACTTTTTCATAGATAATTTTTTTATTGAATATCTATAAAATAGTTGCAAAAATTTGAAAAGCATCTAAAACCTCCAACAGACCAAAAATGAGTAAGTTCAACCCAAATCAACTTCGAGAACTGGAACAACAATATCAAGCACAACAAAAGCAGCATATTCCAAAGAGTAATAGGTATATACCATTCAAGCATCAAAAGTGTATACAGACATACCTCATAGGTGGAGTCCCATTGGTTTTCCGTGTAGAAACCAAGGAGCTTGGGTAGATTATAAAGCTTCAAAACCGTTAATCTTGGGAAAGTTATCATGTGAGATGCATTATTAGCTTCCATTCTCTCCTTTGATATGATCTGTTCCACTTCATCACAGTGTTCAACATTTAAGCTTTGGAGTTGTACCAAGTTTTGTGCTACGGATAGTGAAAAGACATATTTTAACTCACAACAATGGTCAATATGAATGGATCTTAGGTTCATAAAGGAGTGCTTGTCTGGCAGTTTGCCACGACATACAACTTTTAGTTTGTAAATATTCTCGAGGGTAACTGACTTTAAGATGGGGAAGGCAGGTTGACCACGATGAGTCCAATCTGTTCCATTTAGAAGATACTCTATGTCGTTGTCATAATCGATTGATAACACTTTCAAGTGTTGAAAGCCTCCTTGACCATCTAACTCCTCGATGACATACTTTAAATTGTATGTGTGGTGTAGGCTTAAGTCTTCAGATTGCTTCAAGAAGTATCTAACTGCCCCAATCTCCAAATATTCCTTTACATCACCACGAAGCATCAAACTATTTTCGAACAAATAACCAGGCATTTGATTCTCGAAACTCTCCTCTTCGTATGACCAACTAATATTGATAGATACATGAAATCTTATAGGCTGGCTTTTTAAAAGAAACTCATCATTTCGCAACATCTGAACATCAGGGATTTTTATGGCTAAGACATTTAAATGATCAGATAGAGACATCACCTCATCAAGGCTTGCCAGGCTCGTTTCATCCTTGCTTCCTGTTGCTGGCCCCCAATTGAGAAAGCTTTCTGCCATGTACAACTCTTCTAATCTCCTCAAGTTGGATAAGACACCATGAGGAATTTCTTCAAGTCTTTTACAATCTGTTGCATCAAGCATCCTTAACCGTTGAAGATGTCCGATTTCTATAGGCAACTTACTGATTTTAGAGCGAGCAAAGCTGAGGATCTCCAAACTCTCCAATCCTCCAATAACATGTGATATGTCTCCCAATATGCAATCCTCTAGACACAAGGTATGAAGGTACTTGGGTTCCCCAAGCAGTAGAGATTTTTCCAAGGCCAAATAACTTGACATATTCACCTCTAAGAAAGCTAAAACCTTGAGTTCTTTCATCCTTTTAAAGTAGTTGGAATATTCTGAACTACTTGAGGAATTTTTCAGTTGTAGAAGCTCAAGTTTTGGGCACTCCAAACCATCAATAATATTTTCATCCAATTTAAAATCAATTAACGAAATTGCACTGCAATGTTCTTGGTTTGTAACTTTTTGTACTCCTGGTCGTCCTCCACCACCACCTTTAGCATCAAATGATCTTACCATAAATCTGTGAGGATCTTTTGAGGCAATTGATATAGCAACATCACGGACTATGTCATGCATTTTGATACACTCTTCCTCGAGACTATCCAGCAACAAATACCTTCTTTTTAGTTGTCCAACGAAAGAATGCACTTTGTTTCTTACATCTTCGACTGTGTTGGTGTTTCTAAAAGTTGCTCGACCCGACCCATACCTCACCAAATACTCAATGGGAACATCATAATCTTCTGGAAATAAGCAACAAAATAAAAAGCATGACTTGACTTCATCACTCTCCAATTTATCATAACTCAATTTTATGCAAGAATAAACATTGTGTTCCATCCCAGGGATGTTTTCTGGGACAGAATTTTTCAGTTCGTGCAAGGCAGTAAGCCATTCATGTTTTCCATTACTTGATAGAAGAGCTTTCCCAACAGTTACGATAGCAATGGGTAAACCTTTGCATTCATCTGCAATCATTTCTGCAATACGAAGCCACTCAGGATCATTGTCAAAGGATTCACCTGCAGTCGCCCTGAAAAGCTTCCATGCTTCTTCTTTATTTAAGGCTTGGACTCTAAAAATGTCATCTTTACAACCCATTACTTTACAAACTTCTTCATTTCGAGATGTCAACAAAATTTTGCACCCTTCATGAACTTGATTAGTTGTAAGTCCAACGCCAAAAGGGATTCCTACATCCTGAAATTTAAGCTCTGACCATACATCATCTAATATAATCAGGATTCTTTTACTCTGCTTGATTCTCTCATGTAGCCTTTGTGCTATTATAGATTCAATTTCATCGACAAATTTCATACCTAGTGACTGTGCAATTGTAGTTTGAATTGTCCTCATGTTAATAGTTGCGGAGACAGTTGCCATTACAACATCATCAAACAGACTCATTCCTTCTAACCTCTTGATGATTTCTCTCACCATTGTGGTTTTACCCACACCTCCCATCCCGCAAATCCCAATTATTCTTGTCTTTTCATTCCTCAAAGCACTAAGCACATCATTCATGACATCTTTTCTAGATTCAAAACCCTTAAAACCTTCACTAGAGATTATTGACCATAGTTGTTGCAGAGGTGCAAGATTGGCAACATTATTACTCAGTCCTTTGTCTAGTTTGAGATCAAGTACACGCTCAGCAATTTTCTTGGCTTTCCTACTCAGAGAATACCGCGATTTCAAACTTGGGCACAATCCATACAAACACCGCCTTTGCTTATTGACATTTTTTTCAAGTTCTTCCACTTCACGAAATATTTTGCTTACATTCTCCAGCCAGCTTTGAACTTGATTTTTGATGGTTGCACCATTCCTTTTTGCAGCATCCACAGATCTTTGCACATCATTTTTCTTGTCATCAAGGTTTTTAAGCACATCCTTTAGGCTTTCTATGTTAGAATCGTAGTAAATTAGATAGCTGAGTTGTCTCCCAATTAGTGCCACTGGTTTTTCTACAATTTTAGATGCAATTGAAGTACCAATCTCTTCCATTTTCTGTTGCAGTTCAACACCTACAATTTTGATTATGAAAAATTCAAAGGTAAACCAATCAAAAACCCAACCGAACAAATCTCATAGCAATTCTAACTCATAATCTAAAAACACCCTTCCTCCTCCCCCACCAAAAAACTTCTCAAGACACCCAACCATCACAGCCACAGCCACAGCCACTACCACCGCTAGTATCTCTCTCTCTCTCTCTCTCTCTCTTACTTCTCTTCTCAATTCCTACTTTCAATCTTTTCTGCGCTTCAAATTGAGATTCATAAGCTTAGGATTTGGGTCTTTTCCTGATTTTTTGTTTGTTTAATTTTTAGTTTTTATTTTTACTTTTGAATTAAAGTTAACACCGTTAGATTTGGGGTTAAATAATGGAACATGTGTCAAGAAAATAGGGAAGGGACATAGGGGACACCAAATTTGAGGACTGCAGAATTACTAATACAAGGGGTGTTATTGTAATAAATGAAACATGTGAGATCTGACTGTAATTATACCAAACTTCAGGAGGTCTAAATGCAATTCTCCCCTTGTTAAAATGACCTGAGCTTCAGATTTGGTGTGCCGAGTGAACAAATCTCATTAGCAGCTCACATTTTTTTATGAGATACCTTGCGTTTGTTTCATTAAAGTTTGGCCCTAAACGTTTACAATCTTATAATTAAATGGAAAGATGTTCCAATTATTATATTGGTGTACTTCAAAATGTTCATTATTTTTCTTTCTTCACAAGGATGACCAATCTTTTAGGGATATGCATTCTTAGGGCATGCTATACTATGTTAACTCGGGCTAAATTTGAGCTTAAACTCACTTAAAAAATGAGTTAAGCCGAGCTCAAAGGGCCACCTATAATATTGTTCCACTATATATTGTGTGCAAAATATCCCATAAAACCTAATCATTTTATGTATTCTTTTATGGATATTACCTATATATATATATTTACTTAGTAATTAAGTTAAGTTAATGGCAAGATCATTATGGATAGAAATATTCCTATCAACAATTAGATGCTTAAACAATAGTCCAATGAATATGAATAGAGAGAAAGTAAAAAAGTTAATTAGATTCATGAGACGCTCTCTTATCTTCATAGTCAATATAGTTCATAGCCATAGGATTGTTAATTGAGTATTGATAATCCATAAAAAAATGGGGCATCTTATGTTTGGTTAATTTTGAGGAAGATTGTTCTTTAGTCATTTGTGTAAAGACGCTAGGAAAAGTATGCATGTGCTCGATAGAGGGTGAATCTACTAAATGGGATCAATCAATAGTTCTTTTGTGGAAGTTTTACTTATATTTCAAACAAGAATATTAAGTTGAAATAATACAGACTAGTCCTTAAATCTTAGGCACCCTATTTGTCTTATGAGTAGGCTGTGTATTATTGGGTTCGTGATTAATCCATACAGGTATGTGAGTGTACAACAAGGCACATGCGAAGCAACCTAAAACCCCCTAAGGGTTAGCTCCCTTGCTTCTTTTTTTTCTAAGAAGAATTTAAAAATAATATATTTTAAAAACAAATTAAATATAAGAAAACACAAACAAAACCTTTTTTCCCTCTTTATCTTCTAAAGGGACATCGCCCACCTCAAGGGGCACCCCCACCCCACGCTAGGCGATCAGGCCAAACACCCCATCCCTCAATCTAACTTCCAACTGCGGCCCCTCACCCTCTATCTCACCGTAGTTGTCAACCCCATATCCCATCTCACATAGGGTTAGAATTTTAGATCTACAGATCGCCAAACCGACCAAACCAAACCGGTTGGTTCATGATTTTTCACTTAATTTTTGGTTTCGGCCAACAAATCGACTTGAACCAGTTATGAAGAATGTTTCAAATTATGCGCCAAAGGAGACTCAAACCCTTAACTTGCTTGTTGGAAAGAAGCACTTCTACCACTTGTTTGGGACTTCTTCTCTAGGAAGCACTTCTGCTCATAAGAGCTTCATGCAAAAGTGCTTTTATTATAAAGATGTTGAAATTTTCATAAGAAATGCAAGAGCTGACTGGAAAATCACTTGGGAGTGCTTCCACGACCTAGAAGCACTTTTAACATTTTCTGCCAAATGGTGTCAGAAGCCTTTCTGTTAGTCATAAAGCAATTTTAGTACTCCCAAAAGCACTCCCAAACAGGCCCACCACTTTTTTGTGAACCCATAACACTTCTTTCTCTCCTAATTTTCTCTAGCCACTATCTCTTTGTCAAGCTGCTGCATCCTCTCTTATTCCCTCTCCGTATTTTCTTCTCCTTCTCCTTTTCTATCTTTTCTTCTTCTTCTCCACCTCATTTTCTCTCTCCTATCTTCTTCTTCCCCATTTCTCCTCTCTTCGCAGTTGCGGCCGCACTCCTTTTTTATTCAAGGCCATCCTTCTTCTCCTCTCTTTGCAACCACCTCACACCATGTCTTCTTCCTTTGATGTCGTTGATGCACATATCTGCTCTCTCTCTCTCTCTCTCTCTCTCTCTCGGATGCCGCTGCATAGACAGCGGTCAACTTCAAATGACAGTCGGCAAACCAAATGGTGTCGGTGGCGGTTCCGATTGTAGTATTTCGACCATTGTCTTTTAATTTATAAATCATATTCTTCAAAATGTTACTAATTTTGGCTTCATGTGATTAATAGATTAACTTTATTTTCACCACTTCTATCATATATTTGTGGTAGTTAAGAATTGGGTTGATTTATTAATATGTCCTTGGTTTTATTGTGGTAGTTAAGAATTGGGTTGATTTATTAATACAATTTTCTTTGATCTCTTGTCATTCAAATAACCTTTTTCACCTAGGATGCTTAGGAAACTTTGATCCTTTGTAGTTAAATAATTTTGTTTACATGTGATGCTTAGAATTTTTACCAATGAATGAAAGGGGATTTACAAAAGATTTATTAAATTGCATGCTTAATTGATATATCTTGAGAAAGCAGTAGATTGATTTCTAGATTGCTACTCCATGGAAATTGATAGGTAAATAATTAGAGTTTTATGGGAAAGTGGTGTGGATTCTAATACCTTAGTTTATTATCATTTCCATATATTTTTTTATGTTTTTTTTACAGAAAATAAAAAAACCAACAAATCAACCTTAGAAGGAACTAGGTGAGTAATTGAATTAATTTGATTGGGTTAGTTTTCTATTTTTTTTTCATGCAATCCTTGTGGGTACAATCTCGTTCTTACACGTCTACATTACATTTGATTCGTGCTTTTGTGAGTATTTATAAATTGAAAACGAGACCTCTTTTCACAATTTGACCCCAAAAAAATTTCATTCCAAGTTCCAAATAAAACTGAAATAAGTTATCAGACAACTTTTAAACAATTTTCAATTTTATTTTTAAAACTAAAATTGGTTACCAAACAAGTTTTGTATTTTTAGTTCTAAAAATTGAAAAGTGAAAAATAATAAAAACAAAAAACTGAAATCGTTATCAAGCAGATTATAAGTATTTGTTAGTTTTTAAATATATTGTTTTTGGTTTAAGAATTTTTTTAATCTTAAATTGAATTTCAAATGTTTTATTAATATTTTAATCTACTTCATTATATATATATATATAAAGTGGTCCCTATGTGTGCCACATTGTCATTTAAGTGGACCCTTACTAACTTAAAATTAACAAACTTTTTTGGGTGAAGCATTCAAAATTCTAGAAAACACCATTCCTTTTTTATGTTAGAGGGTATTGAACCTACATGTATCCTAATTCTTTGTCATTACCTTGCATTCTCTCACCACCTGAGCTGACTTCAATAGTTTCCTAACTTAAAAAGTTTATTTAATTAAGAAGGCAATTAAGAAAATGGGTGTATGATCATAAAATGAAATCTATATATAGTGAAACATTAAAAACCCTTCAAATAGCCTTGGTTAAGTAATTTTGCTAAACAACTACATTCTTTTGTTTTTTCATTTGTTTCTTCTTTTTTAATACATAAACTAATGCATGTTTACTCTAAAAGGTTCTCCATCAGGTAAAAAAAACAAGTAAGAAGAGAAGAAACAAAAGTCAATTAATGAACGCGTGAGCATGTGCCAAGAGGTAGTTCATAAAGAAAATTAAAAATTTCTAAGAAAAACCAACCTCGAGTTAGCAGCAATTGATAGCACTATCCATAATCCGAATGCTCATTATCTCACTAACGCCATGCAACAACTACCTTGAAAGACTGCAGACATAAAGCCAAAAATATATAGATGAGACAAAGATATATATACATTTGTGCTGTGAGATAATAAATAATACAGAAATAGGACAAAATAAAGCTAAGTAGGTTTAGAAGAAGAAAAGCAAGAAAACTTATAGACATGGAACCAAAGATAGTAAACAGGCCCTTAATCCCCAAAAATAGAGAAAGAATATTACAAAGGTCACGAACATGAGTTTTCAAGTAAAGTGTCAAACGAACCACTTGTGTTGTGCTTGTGCTCACCCAACCAAAAAATAAAGATTAAAAAAAAAGAGAGAAAAAACTGAAGTGTGAAGGCAAACAACTATTTCAAAATTTACCTAGCTCCTTAATGTAATGTTTCAGCAAAAACGGGTGAACTGTTGCGATAAGCTTGAATGATAGAATTAATTATACCACACAAGGGACAATACATGAACTGAGAACTCAGAGGAAGTGAATGAGTATGTCACGTTCACTATGTAGAAGAGCTAAAGGATGAGTTTGTGTTAGCTATATATAAAAAGAGGCGAGGAGAAAATGTATACCGAGCATTACTTTTTTTTTTTTGGTGAAATAAGGGAAACCCCCAGAAAACAACTAAGCCCCGCACATGAGTCGAGGCCTAGCAAGACCAAGTAAGTCATCCATCAACAGATAGCTAACCCAGACAGGAGCCTCATCAAAGAAGCAAATTCCCAAATCCAGATTATAACTCCAGTTTGCCAAACAATCGGCAACACAATTCTTTTCCCTGTAAATGTGGACAAGGTGACAAGTTCCAATTTGTCGCATGAGATCACAACAACTATGCACCAAAGCAGCAAGAGGATGGCATTGCAATGAATTGATTTGTTGAACAAGTGAGACAGCAACAGCAGCATCCATTTCAATAGCAAGGTTAGTGACACCTTTTTCAACAGCAAGTTTTAGCCCAAAATATAGGCCCCAAACCTCAGCCTCCAAGATATGACCTTGGCCCAAATTCACAGCAAACCCGGCAATCCAGTCACCTGAGGAGTCACGGATAACACCTCCTGCTCCAATAATATTAGTGGCAGCCCTTCTAGAACCATCCACATTCAGCTTAAGTTGACCAATTGTAGGAGGTTCCCAAGCCAAAAAGACAAGTACTCTATCAGGTTTCTTGCCAGAGCCAATAGCGGCTTTAACCCACTCAACAACCGCAGTAAAGATGGTTTTCCTAGGATTAAAAGGAAAATCCACTGCAATGTTAAAAATCTGCTTGTTACGCCAATTCCAGATATACCAACAAGTAATGGCAAAAACAATATTCCAACCAATACCATCAGGTCCATTAACCTTAGAGAGCAAGTTGCCTAGGAACCAAGGTTTTAGCTCAGATAGGAAGAAGTGAGGAGAGGAATGTAAATTAACAACAGAATTCCATACCATCTTAGCCCTGGGACAGTCCCTAAGAATATGAATAACGGATTCAGTTTGCCAACCACACAAATGACAAGAAGGATCAGAAGTTAGATTCCTCTTGGTTCTTTGCTCATTGGACAAGATTTTACCTTGATAAGCCAACCAAATGAATATGTGAATTTTGGGAGGGATTTTCATTCTCCACAAGTCATTCCAAAAGGGATCAACATCTCCCAATTCTCTAAAAAAAAATAGAGTATGCAGATTTAACAGAGAATAAGCCATTTGAAGACATACCCCAGATTTGAGCATCATGTACAGAGTTCCCAAACCCAACAGGGACAGCAGTGATCTTTTGAACCAAATCTTCAGAAAGAGCATTCCTCAGCTGGTCCACATTCCACCAACCATTCCTAAAAAAGTTGTCAACGTTGCAATTCAAATCTTGGATATTCAACACCCCATTATGTTGCATTAGAGGTGTATCAAATAGCCATTTATCTGTCCAAAATTTGGCCAAATCACCCTTTCCAACCCTCCAGATCATTCCCTTTGCCAGCAGCTCAGCTCCAAAAAGAATACTGTTCCAAGTTGAGGAGCACAAATTTCTTGTTTTCAAATTAGGATCAATAATAGAATGACCCTTGAGGTATTTCTTTTCAAAAATCTGAGCCCATAAGCCATTATCTTTGTTGTGCATCCTCCAACCGATTTTAGCCAACAAAGCTTGATTCATGTCCCTAGCCTTCTTGAAACCCAAACCACCTTTGTTTTTAGGTCTACACAGTAGATTCCATTGGCAGAGGTGGACTTTCATCTTCCTATCACTTCCTCCCCAGAAGAAGTTCCTATTTAACCTGTCCAAATCTTCACAAATACTAACAGGCAATTTTGTGGTCTGCATAGAATATATGGGAATAGCAGATGTGACAGCATGGATTAGAGTGGCCCTCCCAGCTGAAGAAAGCAACTTACTTTTCCAATTGGCAAGCCTGCAATGAACCTTACTAAGCAAACTGCTGTAAGTGGATCGAGTTACCCTAGAGTGCAAGATGGGCATCCCCAAGTATTTTCCTAGGTTGTCTGTTGAAGGGGAGCCACAAATGAAACTGATCTCTTGAGCCAACGCCCTGCTGGTATTAGGAGAACAAAATACAGCAGACTTGTCAAAGTTGACAATTTGACCAGAGGCTTGACAAAATAAATCCAAGCATCCTTTCATCACCCTAGCTTGTTGCTTACTAGCTTCAGCGAAAAGGATTAAGTCATCAGCAAAAAACAAATGCGATACAGCAGGCCCAGTTTGGGAGGATTTAACAGGTTTCCATTTCCCCTTATTGATAGCATCAAAGATGATATGAGATAGCTTTTCTATGCAAACCACAAAGAGGTAGGGAGATAGGGGATCTCCTTGTCGAATACCATTCTTTGGAATAAAAGGTTGGGAAAGCTCGCCGTTAACACAAACTTGATATTTGACAGAAGAAACACAACTCATAACCAGCTGGATGAAATTACTGGGCAAGCCTATTTCACCAAGGACCTTTTCAATAAACTTCCAATTTAATCTATCATAGGCTTTAGATAGATCAATTTTCCAGGCAATGAAGCCCTTCTTACCCTTAGAACATTTGAACTTATGCATCAATTCCTGAGCAATGAGGATGTTATCTGTGATTTGTCTTCCAGAGATGAAACTAACCTGATTAGGACTGATGATTTTAGGCAGCATAGGCCTTAATCGAGCAACCAGTAATTTAGAAATTACCTTATAAAGAGTGCAACAAAGACTGATGGGTCTGAACTGCACCATGGATTGGGGGTTCTCAACCTTGGGGATCAGAGTGATTAGGGTATCATTGAGTTGCTCAGGGACAGAACATTCATGAAAAGCCGTACGAACCATGGCGAAGATGTCATCAGCACAGAGATCCCAATTCTTCTGATAAAAGGAGGCAGGGAACCCATGTGTGCACGTATTTCCCACGCACACATGTTTAAGAACTAAATATATAGTGTGTTTTTGTTGTATGTGGCAGGGCCGCCCTGTGGGTGTGCAAGTGGTGCCATCGCACATGGCTTTTGATTTATGATTAAAAAAAGTTGTTTTAAGGTATATATATACACACACGTATAAAAATAGGTACATTATGTTTTTTTTTTTTTTAGTGTTTGGTATGCATATTATTTTTACAAAATGTGCCACACTTTTAAAGAACAATACTTTACCTTTTTTGTATTATACATATAATTAATTTTGAAATATACCTATAAATGTGCGAGGTTCAATATACCTACAATATATATAATATATACCTATAAATAAGTATAGATAAATTATTTTACAATATACATATAAATGCGTATAGGTAAATTATTTACCCATAGGTTTTTTTTTTGCTAAGGATTTACCTTAGTTTGTTGTATATTAATTTACCTACCTAGAGGCATAGGTTGCTAAGAAAAAATGTAGGTAAATTCATGTACGTAATACACAAGAGGTCAAGACCTATAGAGAGCAACATGTTATTTCCCTTTGAACAAATTAATTTCAAACCATAACAATTATTAAATTTGGAAATTGGTATAAATAAAAGGAAATAAATAAGCTATCAATTTGAAAATTAAAATACTAAATGATCGAGTAGTCAAATTTGAAAAAAAAAAAAATGATGGGTTGTAGTTAAAAAATATTAATTGAAGGGGAAAAGTCAAATTTACTATATATGGTATTATGAGTTTGCATTTACATAATTTAGTTCAGATTCTGTATATGTTGTAAACAAAAAGTTGAGATCATTATAGTCCCCAGAAATAATTAAGAACTTGTATGTAACTTTGAATTTTAATTGAAATGGCTTAAATCCCAAAAGAGTAGCATAATTGCATGTAAAAAAGTATGTTGCTAAATTCGATGGGGTGGTGATTAAAGAAAACAAGACTGGTTTGAATCTCCATGGCATCATAGTAGTGTGTGTGAGAAATCCTTTCCTTTAATTTAGACAATCGCTTAGACTTTTTTAAAAAAATAGGCCCTTAAAAATGTCATTATGCAGCCACAAAGAGAAGAAACCAAAAATCAAAGAACCATCACGTATGGGATATAGCCAAAGCCATGGCATTCGAAGACCCAACATATATGACCAGGGAAAATTGGTAGTTCATATGGTGGGTTTACATCTCAATGGCAATGGCATATCTGGGGAAAGAATTGATCACGACAGATCTAGGAATTGGCAAGGTTAATTTGTTTTTATTTTTAAATGGACCGAGCATTACTTCAAGAGAAGGTGATGCCATGTTTAAAAAGACGGTTTTAGAATATTTAAAAGCAAACCTAGGTAGCACGTAGCAACACACATCTCTCCCTCTACCAACCCAATTTCAAGGAATCTTTTTACCAAAAATAAAAAATTTCAAGGATTTCCTTTTGCATTTTGAAGATCCAATACTCGGAACTACTCTAATGTACGATAATATGGATCAAATTTGGGCTGCCACTCTATATTGGTCAATATTTCCAAACACACATTTACACATATGAAGGAATTTTCAAATAATTAACGTGGATTTTAAGGATATGAGTTACCAAATTTATTAATGAATTGCCACTCAACAATAAAGAATGATAAGCGAGAGTATATACCTCCTTAACCTTAACTAACGAGGAAGGCTGGTATAAATACTAGCCCTCTATGACAAGGAAAATAAAAGTGTGGGGATACTTGACGTATTCTCCTTATTGATAACTCTAACAAGGAAATATCACTTTTACGTATTCTCTTCATTGATAACTCAAGTGTCAAATATTTCTTCAAGCGAAGGGGATCCTGCTACTCTTTTCAAAAGGATGGTTTTAGAATATTTAAAAGCTATACCTAAATATTTCTCTGAACATCCAGCTCAAAGCATATATGCATACCAGGCCCAAGTTTTTGTAGCACATTTCCTTGATTTATCAACTTTAAAAGAAAAAAATAAAAGAAAAAAAAAAAAAATATCTCCACCAGTTTCCTCTCAAACTTGTGAAGGAATTTTCAAATAATTAACTTGGATTTTAAGGATTATTTTGTTACCAGTTTTATATTAATGAATTTCTGCGAGATACCTTCTTAATGCACGAGGAAAAGAAAAGTGAGGGATTACTTGAAACTTGATACATTCTTCTCACTCTCCACACGCGCTTCCACACATGCGAGATGCTTTTTTTAAAGGGTTAAATGTTAAAATGGTCTATGTGTTATAGTCATTTGGCAAATTTAGTCCCTGTGTTTTTAATTTGGCCAATTTAGTCCATATGTATTTTACTCCATTAGCCAATATTGTCCATTCCGTCAAATTACCATTAAAAAATTCATTGGAATTTTTATAAGTAATAAAAAAATATATTAAGTTCAATTTACAAAATAAAAAAAATTTGAATACAAATATAAAAAATCTGGAAACCTAACAACCTCTATGCCCTTCTTCTCTCATGCCATCACCACCACCACACCCATCACCAGAACCACCATGAGTAGTCCCAACCACCACCTATTTTGTCTCTGTCTCTGTCTCTCTGTCTCTCTGTCTCTCTGTCTCTCTCTCTATCTCTCTGTCTCTCTGTCTCTCTCTCTATCTCTCTGTCTCTCTCACCCACCCCACAGAATTTGTAATCCACTTGAACGAATTCAGCGTTGATGGATGCTTAAGCTGCATCATCATAGAAAGCACAAGACGAATTAAGTTCAAAGTCATACCATAACAAATGGATATAAACTGTAAAGTTATTAAAATAGAATCATATATACCATCCAAGAGCAGTAAGCCGGGACGAACCCAAGATTTGAAAATAACATGGGCTAAATTCAAGGGCAAAGCTAGGAATATTTGTAGGAGTAGGCTAAATATTGAAACGAATCAAGTGATTGATATATTTTTTTAGACTGTGTTTAATGGATACCTTTTTTTTTGGGGTAAATTATAAGCTCTTGTTTGTTCCCAAAAAAAATTATAAGCCCTCTTTTTCCAATATATATATTTTCTTTATCATATTTAGAACTTTTTATTTATTCTACTGACATTTGAAATAGACAAAAATCTTGGAATTATTGATAAATTGTTGAAATATTTGGAAGGGATTGAAGGGAAACAAAGAAAAAAAAAACAGAGGAAAGCTACACATGTTCTGGGAAATATTTAGAAGGAATTGAAGTAAAAATAAAATAAAAACACATAACTCATCCCAACACACACATCCTTTTCTTTATTCTATTTCCTCCTCTCCCCTTTTTTTATTCTATTTCTTCTCTCTCTTTCTTTCCTATTGTTTATCATCTCCCCCTCTATTTTTTTTATTCTTTTTCCTCTTCTATCTCTCTCTCTTTATTCTTCTTCCTCTCTTCCTTTTTCTTTCTTTCTTCTTCCTCTATGTTCTTTCTTCTTGTCATCCGGCTGATTTCCTAGACTAGAGTACTAATTTAGTCCCAAAACAAAGAAGTTCCCTGGGCTATAGCCCAAGTTAACATGTTCATGGGACCGTCCCTGGCAGTAAGCATTATCAACATCATCTCAAACAACCTCAACATTGAAATCCTTATTGAGCTTCTTCTAGGGAGGTGAAGATGATTTCATGGCTTCAAGCCAACCGTTGGACTAACATCATCGAGCTTTCCTTGCTTTTTCCTGGGGATTTATTTGTACTTGCCAGAGAAGAATGATGCTCCTTGCTATGAGTATAGCAACAAACTAGAATGGAGGCCTAGTTTTGATTTAGTTCTCGGTGGAAGCGGCATGAGAAAACGACATAGAGGCTGTTGGGTTTCCAGATTTTTTATTATGTAATTATATTTAATTTTGTTATTTGTGTTCATAATTTTTATTTATTTGTAAACTGAACTCAATAATTTTTTATTAATTTTTAAAGCTTTAATGAATATTTTAAGTTAATTTGACGGAATGAACAATATTGACTAACGGAATAGAACACAGGGATTAAATTGATCAAATTAAAAATATGGGGATTAAATTGGCCAAATGAGTAAAACACATGGACCATTTTAGCATTTAAGCATTTTTTTAAAATTTTCAATTTATTTTAGAATTAAAAAAGATAATGGGTAGTTGTGTTCCATAAAAATAGAATTTATTATCTGATTTTTAGTTTCATTTAAAAAAATTTAAAATAAAAAAATGTGAATTTACCATATTATCCCCATTTAATTAATAATTTCAATTCTTAATGTTTGCATTAACCAAAGGCATTTTCTGATATTTAGAATATTTCACCATTATCTCTCTCTATCTGGTTTTCTATTTCTTGAAGAAAGTGTTAAATCTGGATGAGCATTGGGCCCAACAGACAGAGGCATCCATCCCTTTGTGCAAAATCTGTATTCTTTTGGGGTCGTTTTGTTTGAGATTTTTGTGTGCAAAATACATGTTATAGATCCATCACTTCACTTGCAAGGGATTGAATGATGAGCTTCGCTGAATTAGATCCAGATATGAGATTATCTTCAAGAACGAAAGAGAAAGAGAGGTAGGAAGAGGCGGTGTTCTCGCCGTCTAGGTGGAGACGGTGTTGTCACCGACGAGGTGGAGGTATTGCTGCCGACGAGGTGAAGAAAGTATCGCTGCCGGCGAGGTGGAGAATGTGCCGCTGCCGGCGGGGTGGGTTGGCTGACGGTGTTGGGTGGGTGGGAGTTTGGTTGGTGGATGTTGGTTTTTTTGTTTAATTTTCAAATTTTTTATGCTTAATTTATTAAAAGCTGACGCTTTGTATTAAGAGTTAAGTGTGATTAAAAAATAAAAATAAAGAGTTAAGTGAATAGAGAGGTGTCAAAGAATTAGATAGGGTACAGGGTTGGTATAGGAAAAAGAGGGACAGAAGATCTGGACTCCAACAACCCACCCATTGGATAAACCTTTCCCCTCCTGCCTCTTAATTAAATGAGCTTAGGCCATCTCCAGCCATAGGACTAAATGTAGTCCAGGGCTAAAAATTTAGCCCCCCAAAATATTAATTTTTTAAAGAATAGTGCAGGGCTAAATTTTTCCATCTCCAGCCATGTAGGGCTATAATTTAGGATCCTTCATATTTTATTATTTTGAGAAAAACTATGGTACAATACTCATACATTCCACACTATATATTGATTAATTTAATTAAACTACTATTTAGAGACAATATTCCATAATTTGAGGGTGTAAACACATTTATTATTATTATTTTTTTAAAAAGGAGTGGGGTAGGCCTGACCCAACGGTCATTTACCAACAATTTTTTATAATTTGTTTCTCATACAGTACGAAGTGATTCAAAATGGTGAGGTCTGACCACATTTATTGTTTAAAAAAAAAAAAAAGGAAGTGGGGTAGGTCTGACCCAACGGTCATTTACCAACAATTTTTTATACTTTGTTTCTCATACAGTACGAATTGGACATTCAAAATGGTCCAGCATTATTTAATTGGGTTCTTGAAAAGCACATGTGTGGCTCCCACTAGAAATTTGGCCTAGCCCAAAGCTGGGCTATATGTGGCCTGGTTGGAGGGCTATAGGTCCAAATTTGGCCCTCCAAATTTGGCCAAAATTTTGTTTAGCCCATGACTGGATATGATTTTTGTATTATTTTAGGGCTATATTTGGGATATAGCCCATGGCTGGAGATGGCCTTACATCCTCTCGCTCCTTTTACTTTGTCTCTCCTTTTACACCCTACACTACACTTTATTCGTATTTTTTCCGTCCTTATATTTTACTAGCCTTTTTGTACGCGCTTCTGCTCATGTGAGAGGCTCTTTTTATAAAAAAATATATAAATTTATTTTAGAATTAAAAAGATAATAGGTAGTTGTGTTCCAATAAAAATAGGATCTATTATCTGATTTTTCTTTTAATTTTAATTTTTTTTAATATGAAAAAGTGTGAATTTACCATATTATCCTTATTTAATTAATAATTTCAATTCTTAATGTTTGCATTAACCAAGGGCATTTTCTAGCATTTTGAATGTTTCATGATTCTCTGTCTTTTGCTTTATATGTATAGACTAACTATGGGATGAAGTGGATATGTTGTTTTTTTTCCCTTTTCATAAATAGTAGTATATCTTAATAGGAAAATGCAAGGCATACCACATTGTGTACCACCTCTCTAATAGAGGTGGACCCCATTGTATTGGTAGGCTCCACCTCTATTAGACACGTGGTGCACAATGTGGTATAAAAATGTGGTATACCTAGTATTACAAATCTTAATATCAATTACTCTTGTAAACTTAAAATAATAATAAGAAGCATATATGGTTGTAACTAATGGAGAATCATCCAGCAAAGATGAGTTCCATTGTTAATGTGGTTAGGTGAGTGTGATTAATTAACGCGGTTGCTAATAAAGTAGGTGGTGAAAGTGTGTATGACATAGTTCGAGTGTTTTGTCATAAACCAATGCTGTTAGAACTGTAACATCTTTTTATCTCCCTTTACATTTCTGCATGCATTGCCCTCATACAACCTTGCTTTCTTTCTTTCCCATGTCCCTTATGTGCATGCCTTTGAATTATCTTCTGCAAAAAACTTTTAGTTAATTATATGTAATGATGGCCAACAAAAATATTTCAACTTTGGAGGAAGATGTCATCGCACTGCACAAGATCAATGAAACTTTCTTCAATGTTTGCTTCAGCTCACCACCCAATATGGAATTTGGTGGCAATTGGGATGATGTCTTTAAATCTCCGGCGCCGCTAGTTCGTGCCAGTCATTTAGTGCCTCTTTTGGAGCTCCAGATTGTTGTGATTTTCGTCATCACCCAAGTCACCCATCACCTTTTCTTCAAACGTTTCAAGCTCCCAAAGGTCATCTCACAAATTGTTGTATGTTCCATCTCTAATACTCTTCTGTCTTGTTAAGGTTTCTTAATTGTTTATTTCTTTATTTGATCACATGATAGTGAAATATAAAATGATCCCATTTATCTGGATGTGGATTTAATTCATAACCAAATAGTATAAAGTCATGAAACTGCAAAGCTTTTGTGGGATTAATAAGAGGTGTTATTTGAATTCTAGACTGGCATACTGCTTGGACCTTCAATCAAAGACAAGTCTGGCAAAGAATCCTTGTTTCCACTTCTCAGTCAAGATGTGATTGGCATGGCATCGGTGTTTGGTTATGCTTTTTTCATGTTTCTAACCGGGGTGAAAATGGATGTAGGCATGATAAAGAAAACAGGACACAAAGCTTTAACAATTGGTATTTTGTCACTTGTAGTGCCCATAGTATGTGGCTTGTTAACCACCTTTGCTTGCACATATGTCTTCAAGGAAGAAGAAGACGACAAGGTTTATTTTGTGGCGGTAACGCATTCTCTGACTTCATTTGCAGTTGTTTCTAGCCTTCTTCAGGATCTCAAACTCCTAAATTCAGAACTAGGCCGGTTGGGATTATCTTCCGGCCTGGTCAGTGACATGATCAATGTGATTACAACAAGTACTGCTAGTTTTATCAGAGCGTTCATGGGAACTGGACAGCCAACATACAAAATTTACAGGGACATTGGATCACTTATCGCCTATATTCTTGCGGTAGTGTTCATCATTCGTCCTGCCCTGTTTTGGATTGTGAAACATACACCAGCAGGCAGGCCTGTTAAGGATGCATACATATATGCCATCTTTCTAATGGTTCTGTTGTCTGGCGTTCTTTCTGATATGTTTAATCAAACCGCGCTTTTAGGTCCTTTCATTTTGGGTTTGGCAGTTCCAGATGGACCACCATTAGGCGCTGCTATAGTGAAAAAGTTTGATTGTTTTTTCTCTGGAGTTTTCACGCCACTATTTGTGACTATATGTGCAATGAAGGCTGATCTTTCGTCCATCGGAGATGATCGTAAATTGTTAACACTGGACATTGTCCTTCTGGTGGTAACTTTTGTGTCCAAAGTAATGGCCAGTTTTGTGCCATCTTTGATTTGCAAGATGCCCTTCAATGATGCTCTCGCAATTGGTTTCATAATGAGCTCCAAAGGCATAGTTGAGTTGGCATCATACTCCTTATTCCATGACTATAAGGTACCTAGTTAATTAAGCCTTAAAAATATTATTCTTTTCTCTTGTTCTATCTGGTATATACAGGCACTAACATTCAGACATATTCGAATGACGATGCCCATGGAAAACATATATAACTAGTCTTTGTTTTCCTTTTTCCCCCCTTGAACATTGCAGACGATTGATGATCAAACTTTCGCGGTGCTGCTCGTTAGTGTTCTGATTATTGCAATACTGGTGCCTAGCATGGTTAACTACTTGTATGATCCTTCGAGCAAATATGCAGGCTACCAAAAAAGGAACATCATCGATATGAAACCGAATGCTGAGCTCCGAATACTTGCATGTATTCACTCACAATACGATGTTGCTCCTGTCATCAACCTTCTTGATGTTTCATGTCCAACTGGGGGGAGTCCAATTTCTGTCAATGCCCTTCACCTTATTGAGCTTGTTGGCAGAGCCTCCCCTGTTTTTATTGCCCACCAGATTCATGAAAAGGTTACATTTAACATTCACTTTAGCGAAAAAGTCATCGGCCCCTTCAACCAGTATCAACTCAACAATCAAGGTGCTGTATCAGCAAACATATTTACAGCAATCTCTCCATCCAACCTAATGCATGAGGATATATGTACACTCGCACTTGACAAACTTACATCAATTATATTACTCCCATTTCATCGAAAATTCGCTTTTGATGGCAGCATAGAGTCTGAGGGCAATGCTAGGAGGGCACTAAATTGTAGTGTCCTTGAAAGGGCTCCTTGCTCCATTGGAATTATTGTCCATCGTGGTCATTTGAGACATTCATCACAGTTGTATCGCGTTGCCATGATCTTCTTAGGTGGACGCGACGATAGGGAGGCCTTGACATTTGCGAAACGGGTGACCAAAGACCCCGGCAGCTTTAGCCTAACCGTGGTACGATTAGATGCTGAGGATGGTAAAACTATGAATGATTGGGAAAAAGTTCTTGATAATGAGGTGTTGAAGGAATTTAAGCAGAAAAGTGTGGCAAATGCGCATGTTACATATGTCGAAGAGACGGCGAAAGATGCAGTTCAAACAACGCGAATCCTTCGGTCTATAATGAATGAGTTTGAGCTTATCATAGTTGGGAGGAGGAATGGCTTGGATTCCCCTCAGACATTAGGTTTCTCAGAGTGGAGTGAGTTCCCTGAATTGGGGGTCATCGGGGACCTGCTTGTTTCATCAGATTTCGACTGCAATGCTTCGATTTTCGTGGTGCAGCAACAACAACAATTGAAGGGAAGCAAAGGTTTCAAGCTATGATGTAAGAAGATTTTCGTTTTTCTTTTTCTTTTTCATTTTTGCCTCTTTATATTGATGGTAGCGTATATTTTGTTTAACATATTTCTTTGTATATTTCCAATCCTCAACCATTTGACAACTCTCCAAGAATATCAAATGAAATGTCCCTAATAAATTGTAAATAAATTATAAAATAAATTAGGTATACTCAATCTTTGAAGACAGTTGAGGTTGTGCATCTTCCAACATATCCTAGATATTGATCTCTCTCAGTTAGAGGCTCTTCCCACCATACCCGCAGAGCAGATCCATAATAGGCTGGTAGCCCAATCCACAATAAGTTGAAATGCAGAAGGATATTCATGATAACCAGAAAATTGTGACAGAATGCTAAATGGAAAGTATTTATCAAACGTAATCGAGGAAAATGTTCTGTTTTTTTTATCTTCTTTTTTGGGCTAAGCGAGGAAAATGCTTCCTTCCTTAGGAGACTTTTTCCAGACGCTTGAGGTCCGAAGCAGATATCAATGCTCAATTTCACTTAAACAATGAGCAACAAACTACTTCAAATTTATTAGTACAAATTGAAAAGCCAAAGAAAAATATATTGTAAATGGTATTGGAAGTCATATGTTGCATCACTTGACACTTAATTAGGTTGTTTCCTTTTTTCTTTTCTTTTTTTAATAGCACTACGAAAAAACTTAGGGCCGTTTGGTATTCTACTCAAAAAAATGAACTCAAAAATCATAATGTTTTTTTTTAAAACATGAGTTTTTAAATATTGATTTTAAGATATAAAAAGTTGTTTGGTATTGAACTCCAAACTATATTTAAATTAAAATAAAACAATCAGAAACGTCCCTATATTCCCAAATTGAAATTAACAACAACAACAACAAAAAAGAAAGGAGAAATGGAGGAGAGAGAGAGTGGGTAGAGAGAGAGAGATCTGGGAGACCAATAGGGGTGAAACAAAGAGAGACAAGAGATGGAGGAGAGAGAGAAAAAAAAAAACTGTAAAACCTCACTTTTTTGAGATTGGGCCTTGTTTAAGTTGTTTTTGAGTTGGGCTTTACCAAATGCGAATTATGAGCTTTGGACTCAAAAATTATTTTTCAGTTTAAAAAAATGGATTCAAATAGGATACCAAACAGGCCCCAAGAGTTTTTATGAATTTTTTTTTTTGTTAAATGAAAAGAAACAATATCTATGAGTTTGCATTTTAGTAGAGAAAAAAAAAAAAGAGGTTACTGTTTTGGTGAAATAAAGTGTCAATAGTAGTTAAACCAAATAAAATCATTTTTGACTGAACAACAATTGACCCAAATAAAGAGCCAAAATTTTCCTTTCCAGAATTGTGAATTTTTTTTTTTTGGGAACAAAATTGTAAAAGAGATTTTCTATTTAAACCCCACACTTCTCTTTGTTCACCCTAATACTTAAATCATTAAGCTGTAAGTTTTATTATTATGTAAAAAGGCAAAAAAGGTCATCTAACTTAATACTTAATCCTAGTACATCTATACACACACCCCACCACTCTTCATATTAAGTTTTAGAAAAATACAAACTCCTCTACATCCTATTGCCAGATTACTCTTCTCTTTAAAGACGTAAAACGTTGAGGAGCCTACCTCTTTAAAATCTGCGTAGTTGTTGGGGATTTTTATTATTATCGAGTTTATTTTATTTTTATTTTATTTTAGTGGTTTTAAATTATAAAATTAGACTTTTAATATTATATCAATGGATTGAAGCCAGTGGATTGAAGCCTAATATTATATCAATGGGAAATTTGTGCACATAATATATTTCACATTCGACTCTTTTGTAGTTACAGTGACTAGTTAGCTTGAAGCAAAGATATGTATACCAAACCATTCTAGTACTAATAATATGTTTTAGGCTTAACTGCTACAGTGCCCCCTGAAACATTGGTCAATTCTCACTTTTACCCTTCAAAGTTAAAGTGACCCACTTTGCCCCCTTGACCTATGTTTTGTGTCTCACTTTGCCTCTCACCGTCAAGTCTGTTAAAAATTATGTTAAAAAAGCTGATGTGGCACCAATGGGACCCACTATTTAGCTAAACTAAATGCCATGTGTGAAGAAAATAAAAATAAAAAATAAAAATTGTCTTTTAAACAGTGCAATCATCGCCACGTCATTTTCTTCGACCCCATCCGCTTTCTCATTGGAACCCACCAAAACCAGAGCTTTCAATGGCAAGCTCATGTGAAACTTGAGCATTCTCTTCCAGAAAGATAGAATCTTCGGCAGCAACATCGACCGATTTCGGGCCTCGCGACGGCTCAGCTTGTCTCTTCTCTTGCCTCTGCCGCTGTTCTTCTTGGTCTTCTCGTCGTTGGCCAGGTGATCTTCGAAGGCTTCGATGGCTTGGTGGATGGGTTCGCGGTTGGGGGAAGAGTCCCATTTGAACCAGTAGCTTCTGTAGCAATCGAAGCAGTCGCAATCGAACATTTGGGGCTGGTGGGTGCTGGCGCTGGTGGACTTGGGGCCTTTCTTGGAAGATTTCTTCTCGGGGTCTTGGGTCGGGATCGAAGAAATATTAGGGATGGTTTTCATGGACCGGGTTATCAAGTAAGCCAAGACCTGGCGGTCCTCGAGGGAGAGGACCGAGGCCGGAGCTAAAATGGCAGCTGGGAGGAGCTCAAGCACAGAGAGAACAAATCCATCAGAAGAGAAGCTATTGTTGCATCATAGGAAGATTATATAATATTGTGTCTAATTTGGCCCAAATTATAGTATTGTTATGCCAAGTAAAGAATCATCCAGAGGAAGGGACCACTTTCAATGCTGTAACAATAAAAAAATTCCGAAACCAGTATTGAATTAGGTAGTCTCCAAGAACCACCTTCTCTGTGTTGGGTCTTCGCCAGTTTTCAACATAAACTACTTCATTGGATACAAAAGCATTGATTTTGATTTGTGCCAGCAAGAGGGTATTGTTTACTTTTCTGATTCTTGGAAATTGGAGGTTTCGGTTCAATTGCCAAAGTTTTTCAGTTCTTGCCGTTGATTTGAAAAGGTTTTAGTTGTTGGTCTACATTTTGCTCTGTTTCTTGTATGTCTATGGGGGATTGCAAGTCTATGCGTCCGGAAATGGAAGGACAAGAAGACTTAATTGCTGCAGCGAGAAACATAGCGAGGGCATTGGGATCAAAGAAGAACCTTACAGATGGTGAAAGGGAAATTTTAGCAAATCTTGGCGCCCAATTGTCCACCAAGATTCACCCACTTGATGATTTGAACATGTTTAGTTTGTCATTTCAAATGTGTTTGGAGTGGTTTTGTTGTTATATGTCAGATAAATTGCAAAATTGCACTTTGAGTTCATATTTTGGTCATAATCAACTTAGCTACCTAAATTAATTTTGGATGTTTGTGAAGTTAATTTGATGATGCCAACATGTTTAGAATGTATAATATGATGTGTTGGAATAGGTTTGGGACAGAAATTCGACCTACATTTTGAATTGGGACGTTTAGAAGCTCAAAAAGTGAAAATAAACTTGTAAATTCGCTGCATAATTTCTGCAGATTTTCTGTCATAAAAGAGCTTCAGTGACGATCTTCAAAGATTTTCTCTGTCACAAAAGGCTTGTTCATACTTTTAGCGACGGTTTCTGGGAATTTTTTCTGTCAACTAAAGTCAGTTTTGCTTATTTTTCCAGATTTTTATCCTATATCGAAGGCAATAATTTTGATCCAATTCCCTATATGATGTATTATTCACGAACAATCTTTTCTACAAAAACTCACACAAGACACATTAAACTCACCAATTTAATATAAAATCATGACTAAATAATAAGTGTAAGGGGTATAAAACTTGCATATAAAATCAACCTAACAAGAGTGGTTTACCAGGGGAGGGGGGCCGATGGGTTTTTGGGTTCTGCGTAGGAAGGGGTGGAGGAATAGGTTCTGGGTTCTGCGCAGGGAGGTATGGGTTGCGGGTGGGGGGTGATGGCTTTCCATGTTCTGCACAGGGAGAAGGGTGGGTTGCGGGGAGCTTTGGGTTTCTGGTGCGTGGGGGGATTACAAGGACAGAGAAGGAAGGGGAGGATTTGGTGCGATTGGGGTAGAAGGGATGGGTTGGGTTTTTGTTTTTTTTTTCTTCCTTTCTAAAATCTATTTTATTTTCTATTTTATGTTTATATTTTAATTTTTTTAAGTAATTAAAAAACCTAGGTGCACTTATAGTGGGTCCCATTGGTGCCACATCAGCTTTTTTAACATAATTTTTAACAGACTTGACGGTGAGGGGCAAAGTGAGACACAAAACATCGGTCAATGGGGCAAAGTGAGTCACTTTAACTTTGAGGGGGAAAAGTGAGAATTGACCAATGTTTCAGGGGACACTGTAGTAGTTAAGCCAATGTTTTATTAGCTAATGGAATTAAATAAATATTGTGATACTTCACTTTCTAGCATTACTCAGTCAAGAAATATCGTAATCTGTGTAGTTACTCAGCTATTTTAATTAAAATATCATAGCAACTCTGCTATTGTATAGTCATATTCATGTCCAAGTCTTCCCTCGTATTTTACAAGCCTTTTGCAGACCCACTGTCTTTCAAATGCAGGCCAAATTTTCCACAAAAGTCAAAGTAAATTGGTCATAATTGTTAACTATGTGTAGAACATGTCATCAACATTACATACGCGCAAGAGCTGCTGCACCTACATGAACGAGATGAACCAAGTCAATTGAGCCCATGTAATTTCCCTTTTGTCAATTTCAATGAATTCTCCTGCTCTGGGCTAAAAACTCACCAGATTTTTGTTCCCCAGTAAAATAAGATAAATGAATTTTCATAAGAATTTTCCATTTCACGATTATTCAACGACATCGATCCTAACTTCATTTTACACAAATCTAAAAGTTCCTTCATGGTTATCGCTAATTCAATTATTTAAAAAGAAAATAAAATGAAGCATTATAATTTTAGAATATGAGAAATGTGAAGTGAATTGAGACTATTGATCAATGACTGCTTATTAAAGACGCGAATTCTCGTTAATACTAATTATGGGCTATATACTAACATTTAATTGATCAATGGGTCAAAGTCTATATATTAACAATTAATTCTCGTTAATACTAATTATGGGCTATATATTAAAAAAAATATATAATGTGTCAACGTACTCGTATATCTTTTAGATCACAACCCAATTGAATCAGGCATCTTTTTGTATATAATTGTGGACCAACCACGACTTGACTTGGCTGTAGCTTCGTAGAAGTGGTGAATGAGTTAATGTTTTACAAGTCTTTCCTAGACCCCACACGGTTTCCCGTATCAACTCGAAATTTCCACACAATTAATGTCTTAGCAAAGTGGTCATCTCTAATGTAACTTCCTATTAACGAAGAATTATTTGGCAGTAGCTTCTGTAGGGGCTTTTTTTCTTCCGGCAGCAAGTGGGCTGGGCTGCTGAAGTTGTCCCCTTTGTTTGAGTTCGAAAATTAAGCCCCAAAATGCTTCGAAAGGGCAGCAAGGCCTTATGAAGTATTTTGGTTATCTTCACCAACAAAAACAACAGCAACTTACAGATAATTTCTTCATGCTTACAGATAAACTTTCGGGCTTGGCATGAGAGGCATGTGGCATGGGAGCAAAATTATCATGGGTTTAGCACTTGAGAGAGAGAGAGAGAGAGAGAGAGTTGTGGGTTCCTACAAAGGGCAGAGGTTCTAATGGAGGGGAAGAGAGGTTCTAATGAGGAGAGTTTTGGGTGATTTTCGTAGCTTCCGGCAGCTTGACAGTGACTCTGTCAAAGCTGTAACAATCTGCCAAAGCAGGGGAGATGGGGGAAATGGGCAAGCAAAGCACGAAAATTTCTGGGTTTGTAAGTGAGAGAGAGAAAGCTTGCTCTCTGAAGGTTGTGGGTTGTTGTTGTGTTGGGTAGAAAAGGCCCTATTTATAGTTGCTGGGGTTTGTTCTTCTCCAAGAAACCCTAATGGTTTCTTCCAAATCTAGCTAAGTTTTCCTCCTCCTTTCTTCTCCTCTTTCTTGACTTACTTCATGGTGGCAAAGTCAGCTCTGCCCAATCCCACAAAATCAGGGATTTTGGGTGCTCCAGGCTTCTTCCAGCGGCTGCCTCAGAGGGGAACTTCCATTTCTCACTCATCTCCTTTCTCCTCTTTCTTCCTCTTTTCATGGCCAAATCTGATGAAGGAAAGAAAGTGGGTGCGCCTGCTGGTTTAAGGGATGGCATCCTTCCTTGTGTGCTAATATCCATTGGTTCCTTGAAAGATTTTTGCTTGGAACTTGCTCCCAAGCCTCCCAGCAGCCCTTCACGTGTGGACTTCTCCAAGCTCCTTCGTGATTTTCTCTCCCAGCTGAGTGCCAAGACTTGTGCTGCCTTTTTATTCTAATTACATAGGCTTTTTAAGTCCACCACATGATTCATCCAATGGATGAGATAATCTGATCAAGTGTTGGGCCTTTTAGTTGGCTTATTCTAATTGGGGTAATGGGCTATTTTAGTTGGAGTAATGGGGCTATTTTGGTTAGGCTATTCTAGTTGAGGCAATGGGCTACTTTGGTTGGGCTATTCTAATTGAGGCAATGGGCTACTTTCTCTCTTGTGCTTACCCACGTTTGGGCCTAAAAATGGGCTTGAGTCCCGAGGCCCCCAAGCGACCCGAGACTTCCATTTCTCGACCAATCGATGGGCCCCATGATAACTTGTTACCATCCATACCACAACCCACTCAAGCAAGCCTCGGGCATTCGAGTGGCTTGGGCCCACTTAAGCTTGTAGTGCGATTGGGTGTGAAATAATAATTTCCCGCTTGGCATGGCATGTCGCTCGGCATAGCATGTCGTTTGGCATGCTTTTAATTATGACGATTGATAGGATAATTGGCATGGATTTGCATAGCTAAATGCATCTTTATAATTTTAATATCAATTTCTAGCATGACAGATTTTTATTTGGCATGGCATGCAAGGTGTGGCTTGTGCATGGCAGACTTTCGTGTACTCCAAATTGGGTCTTTTTCCAATAATATATCGTTTTGGGCTAGGAATTTATTCGGGCCCAACCATGAATTTTTTGGGCCTCAACAGCTTCCACGCTACTTTGTAACTCATGCACAGAACAGGAAATCCTACTAATAACATTAACTAAAAGTTTAAATTATTCATGAACAAATTAACTAAAAGTTTAACACCACTTGGATGACCCCAAAATAATAATAAATAAAAAAACCCACTTGAAAATGGATTTCGAGAGTGTATGATGACTTTTTGAGGTGCCAATCGCTAACTAGAAATGAGACAAAAGCGTTGGCTTGACTTAGAATTTCGAGAGTGTATGATGACTTTTTGAGGTGCCAATCGCTAACTAGAAATGAGACAAAAGTGTAGACTTGACTTAGAATTAAGTTAAGCCACATACCTTATAACAACATGATCCACTAAAGCAATGTTAATTACTTGTATATAAAAAGAGATTTTCTATTTAAACCCCGCACTTCTCTTTGTTCACCCCAATATTTGGTGGTGCGGTTGCAGATATAGCAGCCTCATCGTACGTCCAGATGTGTCAACGCCAATCAGAACAACCACCGTTGCCGATCTTCAACCATCGCCGGTCAGAGAAATTGTTGAACGGAAGTTACAGCGTCGGCGGGATTTGGGCGAGGGAGGGGGTGGCTGGGCGCACGGCAAGGGTGAGGGTAGCTGTGTAGGGAGGAGAGAGGGCAAGATAAATATATTTTTAGACAAACTACATAAAACCCCCCAACCTATAGGGTCATTTTCAAGTTCATACCAAATTTTAGGGACATTTACGAATACATACTTAACTTCACGGAAACCCTACAAATTACCCTCTCTGTTACCTAAATCGTTAATAAATCTGTTAAATGCTGATGTGGAAAATATGGGACCTATTTTTTGATGACGTGGATTTCTAAGTGGACAAAAAATTAATAAAAAAGTATTTTATTGTTTAAATTATTTTTTATTGTTAAATTAATTCAAAATTTAAAAAGCTAAAAAAATTTGGCAAAACCTAGCAGCCACCCCTCCCCCACCCCAAACTGAGCAGCCCCCACAGCTCCGACGAGCGACACCATAGCCCAATCAACCGCAGCTACCCCCTTCTCGATCTCTTTCTCACTACAAGGAAAAATCTTTTTGTATATGTATACTATAATACATACATGGTTATAACTACAAGGAAAAACCTTTTTTGCGACGAAATATTTAGCGACGAACCATATTTTGGTGGCCAAAAAGGGGTATCAGCGACGAAACGATTCCAATTGGTCGCCAAAAGGTTCGTGATATTTAGACATCCGTGATGACTTGAGTCAACTAAATAGAGACTAATTTCTTTGAAACGGCGACGAAAGATTTTGGTGACTAGACTAGGTCATGGAGACCAAATATATATTTGGTCGCGAATTTCTGAATTGTGTTCGCGCGAAACTCTAAAAGTTTTGGCGAAGAAAATATTTGGTCGCTGAGGTTCAATGTTTTGTCGCTAAATTAGAATTCGCGCTTAAAAATTTCGTGGGGTCGGCGACCACTTGTTTTTCGTCGCAGATAATCGTGCTTGGAAAATTTAAGCCATAAAACGACTTAGTTTTATATATGTTAGCTTAAGGGCGACTAAATAGTTTTTGGGGCCAATCTAGAGAGTATAAATACAAAAATAAAAAATAAGTAATTCCCAACTCGTTATTTCCTCTCAGACCCACTCTCCGCTGCTCTGACATTGGCAAAGCAATCCTCCACCGACGTCGGCAAAGAGATCCTCCATCTCGCACGCCTTTCCATACCAGTGTCAGAAATCGACGGCCATCTGAAAACTCCATCTCCGAAATCCTCCTCACTATGTGTTTCAGCGGCAAGCTTCTGGTGAGTCTACCTTGTCTCGCTTACCTTCATTTTCTTTTGAGCTCTGATTTTCAATTGTAGATTTCATTTGGTTGCTGAGAAAATAACCAAGGAAAATCAGAAATAGATACCTAGGAATTTAAATCGGACCTGATTTCAGTGCTTGATTTTTCCTTTTTGATATCTTAAATGCTTGAACATTCAATTGTCCAAGTATTCTGAATAAAATGACTTTTCCTTTTTCAAGTAGTTATTGTGGGTTCTGTGTCAAATTTGAGTAGGGTTTTGTGTTTGATATGAATGCCCTGTTTTCCATTTGATGTGGGTTCTGAGTCAAATTTGAGATGATTCACTTGCACACGTACCCATTATTTATTTCATTTTTTATGTTTTAATGCTTTGAGTCTGATTGATTGTTTTCCAAGTCATGAATGTTTGCTTGATACTTCTGGATTAAATCTGAATTTCTTTACTATCCGTGGGAAGAAAGAATATAACAATTCATTTATATAATTTAAGTAAAAAGTTAGAAGTTGGAAGTTGGTCATGTGGGTGTGTGTTCGTTTCAAGGTTTCTTTGCCTTTGTCTGTGAGCTTATGGTTTTGTTGTTGTTATTATTATTGCCAATGTAGCTTATTGAGTTCTCTTTATAGTTTAGATATAAGCTAGCTGTAGAGTTGTCTCTATATTTATATATAAGCTAGCTGCAGGGTCATGGTCCCATAGATTAACTCGTCAGTTTAGCAATTATTTTTCTTTCCCTTATAGCATTGGTGTCTGAGTGTAGTACCACTTAATTGGATGATAGAATTTAACTGATGGAGTATCATCCTTCAATTCTGGTTTGATTGTTTTGGAAATCCTTTTCAAGCACTTCCAGCCACCTTTTTTTTTTTTCTTTTTTAACGAACCATTTTGGCTTTATGTGATGATCACTGGTTGCTTGAATTTTATGCAAGGTAATTCAATTAGCTTCAAGGGTACATTTTTGTTAATTTTGAAATGGTTTTTGTCATCATTTAGGGCATATATAATTAAAAACTGTAAAGAATAGTAATTTGTTTTGGAATTGAGATGAAGAGCCTAATTACTAGTTTCAGATCATTCATATACTACACGAGAGACATGTGACCTTAAGCCTGATTTTATTCATTGTACATGTTATAACTGTATAAAGTGGATGTGTTGACTACAATATTCCTTTGAACCATTTGGTTTTCTGTTTAGGCTTTTATCTTGGATATTTGGTGCTTCCTGTGATGTCTTATTATGTTACTATTTTGAGTTAACTCAGAAAAATAATGTTTTTGTTTAATGATGAGTAGTGAAACTTAGAGGGCGAAGGCATACTATTTTGAGTTTGAATACTAATTTGGACTCAAGCCCTCCAAAAATATAGTGTCTAACAGATTTGTGTTTTTTATTCTTCTTTTTTACGATAGGGTGTTTGAATTACTTGCTTAAGAGGCTATATTTGCTTAAGAGGTATGGATAGCTAAACATATGGCTTCTGGCTTCTTCTTTTTTTTCTGACTTGTGTCATGGGTTTATTATGTCTAATTGTTTTATTTTATTTTATTTTTATTTTATAACTTTTGTTTGCAATAGGTTGTTTGAAATACTTTCTTAAGAGGCTATATTTGCTTAAGAGGTATGGATAGCTAAACATATGGCTTCTGGCTTCTTCTTTTTTTTCTGACTTGTGTCATGGGTTTATTATGTCTAATTGTTTTATTTTATTTTATTTTTATTTTATAACTTTTGTTTGCAATAGGTTGTTTGAAATACTTTCTTAAGAGGCTATATTTGCTTAAGAGGTATGGATAGCTAAACATATGGCTTCTGGCTTCTTCTTTTTTTTCTGACTTGTGTCATGGGTTTATTATGTCTAATTGTTTTATTTTATTTTATTTTTATTTTATAACTTTTGTTTGCAATAGGTTGTTTGAAATACTTTCTTAAGAGGCTATATTTGCTTAAGAGGTATGGATAGCTAAAAATCTGGCTTCTGGCTTCTTTTTTTTTTTTTCTGACTTGTGTCATGGGTTTATTATGTCTAACTGTTTTATTTTATTTTATTTTTATTTTATAACTTTTGTTTGCAATAGGTTGTTTGAAATACTTTC
>NW_018923429.1:63361-102692 GCF_002207925.1 Prunus avium
TTTTTCTAGGTTGGGGTGGGGGAGGTTGGGAATGGGGCGGAGTGTCTGGATTTCGGGATGGGTGGCCTGAGTAAGCTTGGGTGGTGGTTAGGGTAGCTGGGGGCTAGAAGGAGAAGAGAGATATATATATATATATTTTTTTATTTTTTTAAATTTTAAATAGTGAATTTTAATATTTTAAAAAGTAGAATTTTTTTTATTATTTGTTTTGTCCACTAGGAATCCATGTCATTAAAAAAATGGAGCCCACATTCGCCACATAAGCATTTAACAGATTCACTAACGGTTTGGCTAATGGAGGGGGCAATTTGTAGGATTTCCATGACGTTTAATATGTACTCGTAAATGTCCCTAAAATTGGGTATGAACTTGAAAATGACCATATAGGTTGGGGGGTTTTATGTAGTTTGTCCTATATTTTTTTAATTAACACTTTTAATTAATTAATTAAATATAATTTAACCTTTTTTTTTAATATTCGAAAAAATCAATAATTTTTTATTAGTTTTTTTGTCCACGTGGAAGTCCACGTCATCAAAAAAACAAGTCCCACTTTTGACACGTCAATATTTAACAGATTCGCTAACAGTTTGGCTAACGAATGGTGATTGTAGGGTTTCCGTGAGGTTGAGTATGTACTAGTAAATGTCCCTAGCATTCCAAGTTGAATAATCTTAGCGATGAAAAGTCGTACATATCATATTATTCAACCCTAGACCTCTAGAAAGTACCCCGAAAATATATTTACACTTAAATAAATAAATCAATATTAATATGCAGAGGCTCCCATCTACTTGCATGTCATATCGCAAAGTCACTCGAAAATGCCACTTGAGCTACCATCTCTGTCATTGAAAATAATAATTCAAAACGGGTATGAACTTGAAAATGACCTTATAAGTTGGGGGGTTTTATGTAATTTGTCCAAAAATATAATTGTATCTTTGTCATTGAATAAGTAAATGTACCAAATTATATATATATATATATATATTGGGTTTTGAATTATTATTTTCAATGACAAAGATGGTAGCTCAAGTGGCATTTTCGAGTGACTTTGCGATATGACATGCAAGTAGATGGGAGCCTCTGCATATTAATATTGATTTATTTATTTAAGTGTAAATATATTTTCGGGGTACTTTCTAGAGGTCTAGGGTTGAATAATATGATATGTACGACTTTTCATCGCTAAGATTATTCAACTTGGAATGCTAGGGACATTTACTAGTACATACTCAACCTCACGGAAACCCTACAATCACCATTCGTTAGCCAAACTGTTAGCGAATCTGTTAAATATTGACGTGTCAAAAGTGGGACTTGTTTTTTTGATGACGTGGACTTCCACGTGGACAAAAAAACTAATAAAAAATTATTGATTTTTTCGAATATTAAAAAAAAAGGTTAAATTATATTTAATTAATTAATTAAAAGTGTTAATTAAAAAAATATAGGACAAACTACATAAAACCCCCCAACCTATATGGTCATTTTCAAGTTCATACCCAATTTTAGGGACATTTACGAGTACATATTAAACGTCATGGAAATCCTACAAATTGCCCCCTCCATTAGCCAAACCGTTAGTGAATCTGTTAAATGCTTATGTGGCGAATGTGGGCTCCATTTTTTTAATGACATGGATTCCTAGTGGACAAAACAAATAATAAAAAAAATTCTACTTTTTAAAATATTAAAATTCACTATTTAAAATTTAAAAAAATAAAAAAATATATATATATATATCTCTCTTCTCCTTCTAGCCCCCAGCTACCCTAACCACCACCCAAGCTTACTCAGGCCACCCATCCCGAAATCCAGACACTCCGCCCCATTCCCAACCTCCCCCACCCCAACCTAGAAAAACTAAGATTATTCAACTTGGAATGCTAGCAATCTTCTATCTAATTTTCTCTTTTTCTCATGACATGTGTCACCTTCCATACACTTAAAACAATATCATTAATGCAGCAAACAAGCTAACTTTTCTTTTCCAAATTTACCCTTATTAAATATTTTTATTCAAATTTTTTACAACTTTTTTATTACTCTCTCCCACTATCACATTCTCTCTCTCACACTCACCCAGACCTATCTTCATAACACACCACTCCATCTGGACCCATCCTCACACTTGGACTCCATTGATTAAGCAAACTAACTCCTTTGCTTTGGCAAAGTCAACAAATGAAACTCCACATGCACCTCTTGAGTCTTAATTGAGTCTTTAAAATCCTAACATGATTTGCGAGCCTGTTGGTTTTGCAGAAAAAAAAAATTCCAGGTCTCTCCCCTTAACCCAAATTCAAAACCATTTGGAAGACCCCACCGTCCCTTTCCTCCTTCTCCATCGTCCCTGCCCTCATACCTCACCCACCCTCCCTACAATTTCTCACCATCCCCACCCCTTCCCCCAATCTCTATGTATCGATTCTAGCCCACCATCCTCCCTGAAATTTAGGTTTTTGCAAACGAACAAAAAAAAAGATGACAAAATCATCATATTCATATTTTTGTGCAGAGACGTGTGAAGGAGGTATTGTAAAATAAATAAAAAAAGATCAAACATGGGTGGGGTGGAAAATGGATGTGGCTGTTGGGTTTTCACCAGCGGGGGAGAGGTCGAGGTTATGCTGGGAAAATGAAATTAGTGGCTGGGGTGGGAGGTAGGGGTGGCTGCACAGGTGGGAGAAGGAGAGATGAGTTGTGAGTGATCGTTGTGGTGTTGACTGTTGGGTTTTCCCAGAGGTTGAGGAGGGGGGGTGAGGGGGAGTTGGGGTGGGCATTGGGTGATTGAAGAACCCTTTTTTTTTTTATGGGAGATTCACTATTATACCCAATATAGGAGCTCAAATTATAAAAATACCTTATATGAAATAGACTTTAGAAACACACCCAAAGTCCATTTACAACATAACAAAAATGCTTTTAACTTCTTTTAAATTACAAAACTGCCATTAATTTCTTAAAACAAACTCAACCCTAAAACCTCATAAAAAAGCCCAAAACACTCAATAGGGCATCAAAGTAATTTAATATTCAAAATTAAATTCAATAGGGCCTACGGTCATTTTTGGGTGTTTTTTGGGTTTGTTTATAGAACTTAAATGGTGTATGGTTTATTTATAGTTTTAGTGCTAAGAATGGGTATATGATTAAATTTTTTTTTTTATTGTTTATTATTTTAAAAAATAAAAAAGGGCAAATATGAAAATACAATTAATGTTCTTTTGTGTAATTAAAATAGAAATTTTCTATTTAAACCCCACACTTCTCTTAGTTCACCCCATCTTTTAATTTAAATTTTCACAATTTTTAAGAAAACCCCACTATCTTCCCAAACTACCCTTAAATACACCCCAAACTGAAAAAATAAGAAATAAAAGAGATTTTCTATTTAAACCCCAAACCCGAAATTTAATACTTTCTAGAGAAAGAGAACAACTTTACTTCTCTCCAAGAACTGTAACTGGAATTCCAACACTTGGGTATTGTTAAGTTGATAATCAACAAATCTTTCCATCAACTCCCATGCATATTTAAAGAGGTAGGCTCGTCAATGTTTTATGTCTTTACAATATAAGAGTAATCTAGCAATAGGATGTAGAGGAGTTTGTATTTTTCTAAAACTTAATATGAAGAGTGGTGGAGTGTGTGTGGGTGTGTGTATAGATGTACTAGGGTTAATTATTAAGTTGGATGACCTTTTTTGTCTTTTTACACAATAATAAAACTTACAGCTTAATGATTTAAGTATTAGAGTGAACAAAGAGAAGTGCGGGGTTTAAATAGAAAATCTCTTAAAATATTGGTTTAAGTGAGAGAGAAGTGACACTTGTCACATGAGTAAAAGAGAAAATGTCTAAAAGAGAAAGTTAGAGATAAGGTTGCTAGTATTCTTCTTATTCAACTTGTGATTAAGTTAATTAGTATAATTAATTACTATAATTTGCCTTGAGCCAAGTTGTGGAGAAATTATAGAATAGTACCGTACCACCACGTCAGCTGGTGATACTTCCATTCAAAATTTGACATGTGTATAACTTTTTGACAACTGGAGTATTCATTTTACCCTTTAAAAAAAATTAAAAGAATTTTAAAAACTTACAAATAAAAAAGAAAGAAAAATAAAAACCCAAAAATCATTTGCCTCATCGACGGCGACGAAGCCCCCTGTCATGACTATCTATCTGTGAATATGATGACAGCCCATGGCAAATGAATTTGCTCTTGATATATGTTGAAAGCTTGGATTCCTCAAAGACCATAAACTCACCCCCAAGAAAGTTTCAATCTAAATTCCTTGAACCCTACCCGTAATAGAGAGGAGGGAGGGAGGGGGAGGGGGAGAGAGAAAAACACAAAGACATGAAAAAAGAAAGACCAGCGGCAGCCATGGCAGAAAGGTTGGGGTGGGGTGGGGGCTTTGTCGCAAGTTCAAAGAAGGGGTTGATGTTGCTGAGGAATTTATTTATTTATTATTATTTTAGATATTTCCATTTTTGTTAAATTAAATTTAAATTGAAAAAGGGATTTTAAATCCAGCTGTATAAATTTTAAATTTTTCTTTAAAAAGTTATACACATGTTAAATTTTGAGTGGGAGTATCACCAGTTGACGTGGTAATACGGTATCATTCTATAATTTCTCCAAGTTGTGAGCTATTAATGTTGAAACAGAGAGAGACCAAATGTGTTACGTGTGTAGTTAGAAAATGAGCTTTTTTTTAATGGAAACTCTCCTCCGTACAAAAACCACGGGGCCCACGAATAAGGTATTGGTCAATTGCGACTGCTTCAACGAGTACGGCAACCCTAAACCTTTTTTCTTTCTTGTAATTGACCAAAAAGGGCAGGGAAACAAAAGAGGAAAACTTTTTTTTTATATTTAAAATAATAATAATTTAGGGGTTATTTGTTTTATTAGTCCCTGAACTTAGATCAAATTTGCATTTGAGTCCCTCAATTTCCAAAATCGTTCTGGTGGTCCTTGAACTTCAGTTTCGTTAGGACAAATGGTCCTGCCGTCAATTTTATTAACTTTTCTATTAAATGCAGGGGTAAAATGATATATTTATATATTTTTTTAATTTTAAATTGATTAAAATATTAATAAAATATTAACAACAACAAAAAAAAAAAAAAAAAAATTCAAGTTTTTAGTAATAAGAACTAATTTTTAATTTTTAGTTTGACTGAGGATAGGAAAAAGATTTTTAAATTTTAAATTTTATTTTTTGAGTGAAAGGAATATCCAAAAATTGGAAATTAAAAATAATACAAAAATACCATTTTACCCCTGCATTTAACATAAAAAGTTAACAAAATTGATGGCTTGACTATTTTTCCTAACAAAACTAAAGTTGAAAGACCATGGGAACGATTTGGAAATTGAGGGACTCAAATGCAAATCGGGTCAAAATTCAGGGACTAATAAAACGAATAACCCTAATTTAGGGGATGAAGCAACAGTGGAGCCCACTCTGCTCGCTATTTTGGCTGCCTACCCTCTGTATTTAGAATCTTATCGCCTTCTATGACTCACTCATATTTTGAAACTTCTTTGCATAAATTTTCAACCCAATTACCTCGTTGGCTCTTTGTCCTTGACATTTCTCACTCGCTCTTTGCTCTGCGCAGTTCGTGCAAAAGGAACCCAATTTAGCTAACTAAGCACCAATCTGAGGGGCTCTTTTCAGTTTTTTCACACTCAAAAAAGTTGCTGAAAACCGAGTGACTTAATTTCTAGAGCTAACAATTCACAGAGCTTAAAAAAAAATGAAGTTTGGGAAGGAGTTTGCAACACAAATGGTGCCAGAATGGCAGAAAGCATACATGGATTATGGTTATCTAAAATCCCTCCTAAAAGAAATCCAACGCAGCAAGCAAAGACACAAGCCTCCACCAGTTGCCACCACACCGCGCAGTCACCTCCTAAAGCGAAGGCTCACATTGTACAGAGCCTTCAGTGGTCTCACGTCGCAAAGCCGTCACAACCAGCAGCAACCCAACAGCCCATCCTCCATATCCCCTGTCGACATCGAAAGCCAAGCCATTCTTGTGAACTCTGTGAGACGTGATGGCTCCGAGAGCTACCAGACCACGTTTCTAATGGCTGCAGAGGAAGGGGGCGTGCAGGAGTTGGAGTATTTTAGAAAGGTTGATGATGAGTTCAATAAAGTGGACAAGTTTTATAGGTCTAAGGTGGATGAGGTGATGAAGGAAGCTGCTGTGCTCAACAAGCAAATGGATACTTTCATCGCGTTTCGCATAAAAGTGGAGAACCCGCAGAGGCCGTTGGATTGGTCAGTGGAGATGACTCGTCTTGCTTCCGATGTTGCTGCTTCAACAGCTGCCCTGGCAGCTTCCACTCCCCGCGGAGTCAGAGCAAGCAGTAAGTAATGTTGTGCTTATTGTGATGATATGTGTATTTTATGCGCTGATATTCTGCTTATGTCTAAAACTACGTCGTTTTATCATGTGCAGGGTGCGCAGCCATGGCTATGGATGTGATTGAAGAGAGTGGATCAAATAGCCAGGAGGAACATTCTGGTGATGAAGAAAAAAATGGAAAAAAGACAGAGAATATTAAGATTCATGAAAAGAAGGCAGAGAACTTAAGAGACACTAGACCTGCACCACTGCACATACTAAATTATGTGACAATGAATCACACTGTTGAGACTCCGCGTTCGACCATTAAAGGCTTCCTCAATGTGCCTCCACAGACAGAGCTCAAGTTCAGCAGAGATAATCTGAAGAAAGTTGAAGAACAGCTTAAAGGGGCTTTCATTGAATTTTACCGGAAACTTCGGCTTCTAAAGAGCTATGGGTAAGATCAAACTGGGGTACCTAGTTTGGTTGTTTTTTATTTTTATCTGTGTTGCTAATTATTTTTTCCATGAATGAAACAGCTTCTTGAATACGTTGGCTTTTTCAAAAATCATGAAGAAATATGACAAGGTATTTCCCCTCCCAGTATAAGTTATAACTTTCAACGCCATAAATTCCTGAAAGAATGTTTTCAATTAACTTCTATGCCAATATTTAGGTGATTGGTATGCAAATAGAATGGAAGAATAAAAGAAATTTCAGCTTTTAGATCTCTTATCAGTAAAATATTCGTCAGTATTTCCTTTGGTGGATAACTTCGGTCTGTATTACTTATGTTTTTAGCCCCATTACTTTTGCAGATTACTTCAAGAGATACATCAAAACCTTACATGAATATGGTGGATAACTCCTACCTTGGCAGCTCTGGGGAGGTGAGAATTCTTCATGCATAATGCTAAAGATAGGAAAGACAATTCAACCTTAAATCTTTCTAAGATATATGTTGAAAGGATTATGAATTTATGCTCGTAGTAAATAACATTGTTGCTTTGCCCAAATGTGCGAATTTTTGTAGAGATAGACCTATTCCGGCCAATTTTTTGTTGGGATAGACTTACCTGGCATATTTTTTACGGCAGAGACCTATCCCGCCTAATTTTTGTTAGGGAAGACCTATTGCGGCAATTTGTCTAGTAGGCGATTTTTTTGTCGGACGAATTTCTCTTACATGATCTGACATTCTTATGATTTTATTTGGAGGCTATCTGAAGCTTGGCCTAAAGTGCTTTCTAATCTGATATGGCACTTGCCACCACTGCAGGTTACCAAGCTTATGGAGAGGGTTGAAACTACTTTCATCAAGCATTTCTCAAACTCAAATCGCAGAAAAGGAATGGCCGTCTTAAGGCCAAAAGCAAAGATAGAAAGACATAGGATAACATTTGCCATGGGTAAGGCCTCTAGCTAAATCAGCAGAGTTAAATTTTTTTACACTGAACAAGGACAGTTTTGGTATTAATTTCCTCCCTTTGAATCTGTTTATTGGAAATCTTTAGGTTACTTTGCTGGCTGTACAGCTGCTCTTATATTAGCACTTATTTTGATGGTGCGTGCTCGCAATATTAACAATGCCAACAATCCTGAATTTGACAAAGGAAAAACACAGTACATGGATAACATGTTTCCCTTATACAGGTACTCATAATTAGGCCTTTGCCTTACTATTCTTCTTCCCCAGTTTCCAACCAAAAAATAATACTCAATTTGCTCAACATGTTAAAATTTCTTGCAGCTTGTTTGGATTCATATTTCTGCACATGCTTATGTATGCCGGCAACATATACTTTTGGAGGCGGTTCAGAGTCAATTACTCTTTCATATTTGGTTTCAAGCAAGGAACTGAGTTGGGCTACAGAGAGGTTCTTCTTCTCAGTTTTGGACTGGCAGTGCTAGCACTTGCTTCTGTGCTCTCAAATCTTGACATGGAAATGGACCCCAAAACCAAAGATTACAAAGCACTAACCGAACTTCTCCCTCTCTTCTTGGTTTTGGTAAGATCATAAATTCAACCATTTCATTTTTACAGATGCATTGGCTCATCACACTTCTAGGATCATGTACTGAACTAAATTCTTTTTATGCAGCTTGTAGTTTTGATATTATTATGCCCCTTCAACCTCATATATCGCTCAAGTCGCTACTTCTTCCTCGTTTGTCTGTTTCACTGTATCTGTGCTCCTCTGTATAAGGTAATTAAAGTCAATTTAAGACACTTTTTTTCTTCTTCTTCAAAGTGAAACTGAATTAACTTAGTTGGATGGTCTAACAATCTGAAAATTTTGCTTCTTTTTCAGGTCACACTCCCAGATTTCTTCTTGGCAGATCACTTAACTAGCCAGGTCAGTAAAATGATCTACCTAAGTCCTAAATCACACATTGCAGTCATATTATTTTCCTGTTTTTCTTCTCTCTGTTTGAAATAACTGAGTGTCAATAAATTGTTTTCTTGTAGGTGCAAGCCATTAGAAGTCTGCAATTCTACGTTTGCTATTATGGTTGGGGAGACTACAAACTCAGACGAAACACTTGCAAATCACAAGATGTCTTCAACACTTTCACTTTCATCGTTGCTTGTATTCCGTATTGGTCTCGTCTCCTTCAGGTACACAGCTCATCCCTTCTTTTCTTGCAAATGTCCTCCTAAGCTTCATTATCAGCCCCAGCCAGACACTTAGAAATGTTTTCCGTTCCATTTTCTTGCAGTGCCTCCGCCGTTTGGTTGAAGAGAAAGATCCCATGCAAGGTTACAATGGGCTGAAATATTTCTTCACAATAGTAGCTGTTAGCATGAGAACAGCATACAGTCTTGAGAGTCTTAAAAATGAAGTGACCTGGAAAGTTCTTGCTTGGATTTTTTCAATTGTTGCAGCAATCTATGTAACATATTGGGATCTTGTTGTGGATTGGGGACTTCTGCAACGGAATTCCAAGAACCGCTGGTTAAGAGATAAACTCTTGATCCCTTACAAAAGTGTATATTTCGGAGCCATGGTGAGTAGTAGCTATATCGAGTAACATTCTCTTGCCAAACTTATATATGCTTATTTTGCAATGTGAAAAACACGTTCTTGATCAATTGCAGGTTGCGCTTAATATTTTCTTACTGATTTTTGGACAAAACAATGCAGGTGTTAAATGTGTTGCTGAGATTTGCCTGGTTGCAGACTGTTTTGAATTTCAATGTTTCTTTCATGCATAGACAAGCCATGATTGCGGTTGTGGCCAGCTTGGAGATAATCCGTCGTGGGATATGGAGTTTTTTCAGGTTGGAGAATGAGCATCTGAACAATGTTGGCAAGTACAGGGCGTTCAAGTCAGTGCCATTGCCTTTCAACTATGATGAAGACCAAGGCAAACATGAGTAGCCAAAGAAACTACAATTTAAGAAGAATGGAAATCAGAATCAGTGTTGGCCTTTTGTGAGGCAACAAGATGCAACCTTTGATTTTTGGAGTGGTCTAAATGTTGCGAAATGTGAGTAAATGCACCGTTTATAAATATAGAGGCTCAAAATCCTGCATGAATACACTTCATAGCTTCATGTTCCTAATGTTTTGCTCCTAGTAGATTTTGGTCAATGCACACAACGAAAGAGAATGGAGCCACTTCTGCGTAAATTTTATATTTACTTGACTTCTTATGTGCTCAAAAGTAAACAGTAGATGATTATTGAATATGAGAAATGTGAAGTGAATTGAGACTATTGATCAATGACTGCTTATTAAAGACGCGAATTCTCGTCAATACTAATTATGGGCTATATACTAACAATTAATTGATCAATGGGTCAAAGTCTATATATTAACAATTAATTCTCGTTAATACTAATTATGGGCTATATATTAAAAAAATATAATGTGTCAACGTACTTGTATATCTTTCAGATCACAACCCCATTGAATCATGCATCTTTTTGTATATAATTGTGGACCAACCATGACTTGACTTGGCTGCAGCTTCCGTAGAAGTGGTGAATGGGTTAATGTTTTACAAGTCTTTCCTAGACCCCACACGGTCTCCCGTATCAACCCGAAATTTCCACACAATTAATGTATTTGCAAAGTGGTCATCTCTAATGTAACTTCCTATTAACGAAGCCTTACTTGGCAGTAGCTTCCGTGCTACTTGGTAACTCATGCACAGAACAGGAAATCCGACTAATAACATTAACTAAAAGTTGAAATTATTCATGAACAAATTAACTAAATGTTTAACACCACTTGGATGACCCCAAAATAAAATAAAAAATAAAAAAACCCACTTGAAAATGGACTTCGAGAGTGTATGATGACTTTTTGAGGTGTCAATCGCTAACTAGAAATGAGACAAAAGTGTTGGCTTGACTTATTTCGAGAGTGTATGATGACTTTTTGAGGTGCCAATCGCTAACTAGAAATGAGACAAAAGTGTTGGCTTGACTTAGAATTTCGAGAGTGTATGATGACTTTTTGAGGTGCCAATCGCTAACTAGAAATGAGACAAAAGTGTAGGCTTGACTTATAATTAAGTTAAGCCACATCCCTTATAACAACATGATCCACTAAAGCAATGTTAATTACTTGTATATAAAAATAGATTTTCTATTTAAACCCCGCACTTCTCTTTGTTCACCCCAATACTTAAATCATTAAGCTGTTAGTTTTATTATTGTGTAAAAAGACAAAAAAGGTCATCCAACTTAATACACACCCCACACACCCCACTACTCTTCATATTAAGTTTTAGAAAAATACAAACCCTCTATATTCTATTGCCAGATTACTCCTCTTTAAAGACGTAAAATGTTGAGGAGCCTACCTCTTTAAAATCTGCGTGGGAGCTGATGGAAAGGCTTGTTGATTACTTGGTTGTAATGATCTTATTCTCTACCCTTTGTTGATTGCTTGGTTGTTCTGATTTTTTATTTAAAATTTTATATTTACTTGACTTCTTATATGCTCAAAAGTAAACAGTAGATGATTACTGTACCATCGTGTAAGTTAAATTTTTTCTTGCCGAGGTAAGTTGCACCTTCTTGTCTACAATGCAAATAAATATCTCCTCATTTAATTTCTAATTTAGAAATCTTTATTTGGTCTAGGATCTCTTTCCATTAACAGTAAATGATATACTGTAATAATTAGCGAGTCTATCTGTCTTGCGGCAAGCACAGGGACCTTCATCTTCTTCTCAAAAAGTAGGGGCCTTCTTCATCTTTTCCCCCCACTATTCAGTTTAGATATATGTTTTTTTTCTTCTGTAGTTTGTAGTAGGAAGATAGTGGGGTTTAAATAGAAAAACTCTTTTATTTTTTATTTTTTCAACTTGGGGTGTATTTTAGGGTATAGTTTGGGAAGAAAGTGGGGTTTTCTTAGAAATTGTGAAAATTTAAATTAGAGGTTGGGGTGAACTTAGAACATGGGGTGAACAAAGGGAAGTGTGGGGTTTAAATATAAAATCTCTTGTAAAATTATATATAGGATGAGTTGTAACTCAAATGACAACAGAATAACAAGATGTGTCACAAATTAAACATGATTGCTACTACATTTGGTGGTCAAACACGAATAGCCTATAATGCTTGTTGACGCCAAAAAGTGGTTCAGGACTTTGAGGGTCAACTTAGTGATAGGGTATGATGAATGATGGGTGAAGGTGAGGACCATCATCCAGTGTGTGAAGATTTAAGCAAGCGATAAATATACAGAAGACAAAATATACGTGGTTCACCCTTAATAAATGGGCTACGTCCACGAAGAAGTATATTTTCATTCTCATTGTAATGTGTATTTACATTTTATACAAGGGGCTGGGCCCAAATATAAAGAGAAGAAAGCAAAGACTAAAAATCAAGCCCAACCAAGGGGGGATCCCTTCTTAGGTGGAGAGTTGTCTCCTTTTATGGGTCAGGATCTAGTGAGAACACTTATATGAGAATTTTATATGAGAACACCGTTGGATTATATCCAACGACTCTGTGAAAAGCAATTGTAAATGAAATGGTTGTACTAGAGTGAGTCACTCAACTTGTTCTCTCTCCTCCCTCCTTCCTAAACAGCTGTTCAACTTTTTCACCCTCCCTCCCAATTTTTTCACGCTCCCTCACTTTTTTTTTTCAGACTCCCTCTTATTCCTCTCAATCAATACCTTCTCCTATTTTCTTTGGTCAGAATTGATACATTTCTCTGGAACTCCCCCTCTCCTCTTTCTCTGCCCTCTCAGTCTCTCTCCTTTCAAACTCCTTTTTTGTATTGCTCTCTCAGTTTCTCTGCGTCAATCTCTCTCCTCCTCCTCGTCATCGTCCTCTCTCTCTCTCTCTCTCTCTCTCCTCCCTTTCCCTACCACAATTCGAAAATCAAGGTCCAAAAGCCCTATTTACTGCTCTCATTTGATATCTCTTTCATTTTCCTCTTCGTTGTGTCCCTCGCTTTTCATGGTGGTGGAGGAAAAGGTAGTAATCTGGCAAAGTCATACTGGTGCTCAAAGATTGGATTTTTACGGCTACCCATCTGGTTGTTCCTACCGTTCTCTATCTGCATCAATATCTTTAATTATGACTTGTTATTTTCATTTTTGATTACTTGATTTTCAATATTCTTTTCTTCGTTAATTAATTTAGTCTGTTTGGTTTTGGTTTGATTTTGTCCTCTTTAATTAAATTTGGCAGGCCTTGTTTAAAATTGTAATTGGCTTTGAGATTGGACAAAGGTTGGCTTTCGTGATTCTGTGAAGGTTAGTAATCAAGGTTTTAAAAAAATCTTACTTTGTAAATGTATGTATAGTTATATAATGTATGGTTCAAATGGATGATTGTGATTGGTATTGGTTGTTGTGATTGCCTTAATTGCTATGGTTGTTGTGATTGCTGAAAAAATATGTGTGTCTTTGGCTAGTAAATGAGAAAATAGATAACCCCACCCAATTGGGTTTTTTATTATCGATTTTTGTCTACTATTTGGCTTTCTAATGCTCTCCTTCTTTCTCTATGCAGCTTGTTTTCCCCCTCCAATTTGCATTGCAAAATTATTAAGATGAGAAAAAATGTTTGAGTTTATTGTTTTTAAGATTGAAGTTCGTTAATTATGTTTATTTTGACTTTTCTTTTGATCACTAAAGGGTATTTGTGTTTCTTCTGCACAAACAACAGGCGAGGAAAAGAGAAAAGATGGCAAAGCTCAAGGAGGAAATCGCCGTCCAAAAAGCCAAAGGAACTTATAGCAATTTTACATTTATTTTTTATTTTTTAAAAATTATAAATTTTACAAGTAATGCAATAAAATAATAGAAAAATGACACAAGTTAGAATCTCAAGGCTACAACGTCAGTTGTTTGCCACCAAAAAATGTTTCGTAAAAGCTTTAAAAGGATTCATTAGAGCTTCAACATTGCTTCATTTACTATTCAATAAAACTTCATAATATTATTTTTATTTTTTAACTAAGAAGTCCTCGTTAGTATTTTTATGAATTTTTAAAGATGAATTCAAAAGACGTAGAAAGTGTTAGATTGAGTTTGTAGAATTTTTTTGGTGTGTATTTTGATGCAATTTAATGAATTATTATGATTTTTTGAAGTTAAAGCATTCAAAAATAGTAATAAACGAAAGAGATTGACAAGTGGCAACACTTGAATAATGCGTTGTCAGTGCTTCTAACGAGTGCCATTCTTAGCGCCATGTGTCATGAGATGTTCATTTTTATGTCTTTACCTTAAAAAGTTGACAAAAAAAAAAATGTCAGAAAATTACACTAAAAACAAACTTATTGTGACATTATCTTTGACTATTATGCAAAAAAAATCCGAAGTTGAATTTGGGAAATTTAAAGTAATAATTGGAGGAACAGTTGTAATACGGAAGAGTAATGATCTTCAACATAGTGTTATTGTTAGTATAGAAGCAAACTTGACTTTGAGAAGTTATTTGAGATTTTTATGAATTTATTATGATTTTTGGAAGTCAATACACATGGCAGTGCCTGATGGGTGTGTCGTCAGAATTTCCAACAAGTGTCAGTATCCCGTAGCTCCACGTGTCATTAATGTTTCATTTTTGTGAGTTTATCTTAAAAAATTAATGAAAAATCATTTTTTTATTATTTTACAAACAATAAAAATTTCTAAAAATTCCTTGTGACATGATCTTCGACTCTGATGCATGAAAATTGAAAATTGAATTTGGAACATTTGACGTAATAATTGTTGTTAAAATTGAAATTTGACTTTGGAAAATTTGAAGTAATAATTGGAGAAAGAGTTATAATGATGAAAACTAGTGATCTTTAACTCAGTGTTATTGTTAGAATGGAAGCAAACTTGACTTTGAGAAATTATTTGAATTTTTCTCATACTCAAAATTATATTTGAAGTCTCAAAAAATGTAGGAAATGTCACAAGGAGTCCAAAGTATTTTTTTGGTGAATTTTTCAGATTTCTAGAAATTCCAGAAATTCCTTGCGACATGATCTTCAACTCTTTTCTGTGAAAATTGAAATTTGACTTTGGAAAATTTGAAGTAATAATTGGAGGAAGAGTTATAGTGATGAAGACTAGTGATCTTCAACTTAGTGTTATTGTTAGTATGGAAGCAAACTTGAGTTTGAGAAATTATTTGAATTTTTCTCTAAGTCAAATTTATATTTTACAACTGAAAAGATGAAGAAAATGTTGCAAGGAGTTTGTGGCATTTTTCGGTGAATTTTTCAGATTTTTTACGAATTAATTATGATTTTTGGAAGTCAAAACATTGTAAAATAGTAAAAAATGGAAGAGAATGACACATGGCAGCAGCTGATGGGTGGGTAGTCAGCTTTTTCAACGGGTGTCAGTATCTCGTAGTGCCACGTGTCATTAATGTTTCATTTCTGTGAGTTTAACTTTAAAAATTCGTGAAAAATCATTACAAAATCAGAAAAATACACCAAAAATTTCTACAAATTCCTTGAAACATTATTTTCGACTCTGATGCAAGAAAATCAAAATTTAACATTGGGAAATTTGAAGTAATAATTGGGGGAAGAGTTATAATGATGAAGACTAGTGATCTTCAACTTAGTGTTATTGTTAGTAGGGAAGCACACTTGACTTTGTGAAATTATTTGAATTTTTCTCTTAGTAAAAATTATATTTTAAGTCTCAAAAGATGTTGGAAATGTCACAAGGAGTCCAGGGTATTTTTTGGTGAATTTTTCAAGTTTATTATGAATTTATTATGATTTTTGGAAGTCAAAATATTGGAAAATAGTAATAAATTGAAGATAATGACACATGGCAGCATCTGATGGGTGTGTCGTCAGCTTTTCCAGCGGGTGTCGGTATCTCATAGCACCACATGTCATTAATGTTTAATTTTTGTGAGTTTATCTTAAAAAAATCACGAAAAATCTTTAAAAAATCAGAAAAATACACCGAAAATTTCTACAAATTCCTTGCGACATTATCTTCGACTCTATTGAGTGAAAATCAAAATTTGACTTTGGAAAATTCGAAGTAATAATTGGAGGAAGAGATATAGTTATAAAGACTAGTGATCTTTAACATAGTGTTATTGGTAGTATGGAAGTAAACTTGACTTTGTGAAATTGTTTGAATTTTTTTATAAGTCAAAATTATATTTTAAGTCTCAAAAGATGTTGGAAATGTCGCAAGGAGTCCGGAGTATTATTTGGTGAATTTTTCAGATTTATTATCAATTTATTATCATTTTTGGAAGTCAAAATATTGAAAAATAGTAATAAATGGAAGATAATGACACATGGCAGTGCTGATGGGTGCGTCGTCAGCTTTTCCAGCGGGTGTCAGTATCTCATAGCTCCATGTGTGATTCATGTTTCATTTTTGTGAGTTTATCTTAAAAAATGCACAAAAAAGAATTAAACAATCAGAAAAATACACCGAAAATTTCTACAAATTCCTTCCGACATTATCTTCGACTATGATACTGGAAAATAAAAATTTGACTTTGATAAATTTGAAGGAATAATTGGAGGAAGAGTTGTAGTGATGAAGACTAGTTATCTTCAACTTAGTGTTATTGTTAGTATGGAAGCAAACTTGACCTTGTGAAATTATTTGAATTTTTTTTAAGTCAAAATTATATTTTAAGTCTCAAAATATGTTGGAAATGTCACAAGGAGTCCGGGGAATTTTTTGGTGAATTTTTTAGATTTATTATCAATTTATTATGATTTTTGGAAGTCAAAATATTGAAAAATAGTAATAAATGGAAGAGAATGACACATGGCAGCGCCTGATGGGTGCGTCATCAGCTTTTCCAACGGGTGTCAATATCTTGTAGCGCCACATGTTATTAATGTTTCATTTTTGTGAGTTTATCTTCAAAAATTCACGAAAAATCATTAAAAAATCAGAAAAATACACCGAAAATTTCTACGAATTCCTTGCAACATTATCTTTGACTCTAATACGTGAAAATCAAAATTTGACTTTCAAAAAATTGAAGTTATAATTGGAGGAAGTGTTGTAGTCAGGAAGAGAAATGATCTTCAACTTAGTGTTATAGGTAGTATATGAAAAAACTTAAGTTTGAAAAATTATTTAAATTTTCTATGTGTCAAATTTATATTTTACAACTGAAAAGATGAAGAAAATATCGCAAGGAGTTTGTGGCATTTTTCGGTGAATTTTTCGGATTTTTTACGAATTAATTATGATTTTTTCAAGTCAAAACATTGTAAAATAGTAATAAACGGAAGAGAGTGACACATGGCAGCGTCTGATGGCTGGGTCCTCAGCTTTTCCAACAAGTGTCAGTATCTTGTAGCGCCATGTGTCATTAATGTTTCATTTTTGTGTGTTTATCTTCAATAATTCACGAAAAATCATTAAAAAATCAAAAAAATACACCGAAAGTTTTTACAAATTCCTTGTGACATTATCTTCAACTCTATTGCGTGAAAATCAACATTTGACTTTGGGAAATTCAAAGTAATAATTGGAGGAAGAGTTGTAGTAATGAAGACTAATGATTTTCAACTTAGTGTTATTGTTAGTTTGGAAGCAAACTTGACTTTGTGAAATTGTTTTAATTTTTCTCTTAGTCAAAATTATATTTTAAGTGTCAAAAGATGTTGGAAATGTCACAAGGAGTGCGGAGTCTTTTTTAGTGAATTTTTCAAATTTATTATGATTTTTGGAATTCAAAATATTGAAAAATAATAATAAATAATAGAGAGTGACACATGGCAGTGCCTGATAGGTGCATCATCAGCTTTTTCAATGGGTGTTTCATATCTCGTAGTGTCACGTGCCATTAATATTTCATTTTTGTGAGTTTATCTTAAAAAATTCAAGAAAATTCATTACAAAAATCAGAAAAATACACCGAAAGTTTCTAAAAATTCCTTGTAACATTATCTTCGACTCTGATGCAAGAAAATCAAAATTTAACATCGGGAAATTTGAAGTAATAATTGGGGGAATAGTTATAGTGATGAAGAGTGATCCTAACTTAGTGTTATTGTTAGTAATGAAGCAAACTTGAATTAATTATTTGGAATTTTTTTAAAATCAAACATTCAGCGCATCATAATCGAAGATAATGTTGCATGGAATTTGTAGAAATTAAGGATGGATTTTTTCGATTTTTTAATTAATTGTTTGTGAATTTTTAAAGATAAACATACATAAATTGAAACTCTGATGACACGTGGCGCTACAAAAAATGATGCTCGTTAGAAGCACTGATGACGAACTTTTCCAAAAACCATAGTATTTCATTAAATAGTAGAAAAATACACACCAAAAAATTCTACAAACTCAATGTGAAACTTTCTCCGCCTTTTGAGTTCATCTTAAAGCAATCATAAAAGTGCTAATGAAGACTTCTTAGTCAAAAAATAAAAATATTATTATGAAGCTTTAGTGAACAATAAATGAAGTGAGGTTGAAGCTCTAGTGAATCCTTTTGAAGTGTTTACGAAAGATATTTTGGTGGCAAACAAGAAATGATGCAGCATTGCAATTCTGACTTGTGTCATTTCTCTATTATTTGTAAAATTTATCATTTTTAAAAATTATAAAAATATGATGTTGAAGGTCTAGTGAATCCTTTGAATCGTTTACAACCCATATTTTATGGTGAATTTTAATACTGACGTTTATACATAGAAATTGCTTGATTACGTGACTGTACTCGCCTTTGTGAAACATAGTTCAAACCTATATTCCATTTTATACCTGCAACATACACCGTTTACATAAGATATACTGAAACGATTACGAAAACATGAAGATACAGACCTAATACCCATATCCATACTACTGATACTATCATCAACACATTAAGATATAGAAATGATATCTACTAACACTATTGTCAACACATTAATATACATAAATGATATCTACTAACATTATTGTCAACACATCAAGATACAAAAATGATACCTCATAACACTATTGTCAATACATTATGATACAGAAATGATACCTACTTACACTATTATCAACACATTAAGGTACAAAAATGATACCAACTTACACTATTATCACCACATTAAGGTACACAAATGATACCTACTCAAACTATTAATAACACATTAAGATACATAAGTGATACCTACTCACACTATTATCAACACATTAAAGTACATAAATGATACATACTAACACTATTGTGAACACATTAAGATACATAAATGATACATACTCACACTATTATCAATACATTAAAGTACGAAAATGACACCAACTTACACTATTATCACCACATTAAGGTACACAAATGATACCTACTCAAACTATTAATAACATATTAAGATACATAAGTGATACCTACTCATACTATTATCAACACATTAAAGTACATAAATGATACATACTAACACTATTGTGAACACATTAAGATACAGAAACGATACATACTCACACTATTATCAACACATTAAGGTACACAAATGGTACCAACTCACATTATTATCAACACATTAAGATACAGAAATGATACCCATATCATACTACTCACACTATTATCAAAAGTAACAAAGAAAAAAGAAATACAGACAAAGAACCAAATACAAAAGAAAAAAGTGACATTAAAAAATATAGACAAAGACCATGCCTAAATTTTGTTTTGTACATATACAGATGAAGAACAAAGTTGGTATTAAACACTACGAAAGAAAAACAAAACCAAATTGGAGGGAAAAAACAAGCTGCATAAAGAAGGAAGTGGAGCATTAGAGAGCCAAATAGTAGGAAAAAAATCCACAATCATGGGGTTATTATAACCTTGAACTCTAGTAACAACCTTTTATTTTCGTCACCAAACAAAAATAAAAAGGTGTCAAATTTTCTTTTACCTGTTTTCCTATAGTCACAACAATCTCATTCTGTTCTCTTATGAAGAACAAAGTTGGTATTAAACACTACGAAAGAAAAACAAAACCAAATTGGAGGGAAAAAACAAGCTGCATAAAGAAGGAAGTGGAGCATTAGAGAGCCAAATAGTAGGAAAAAAATCCACAATCATGGGGTTATTATAACCTTGAACTCTAGTAACAACCTTTTATTTTCGTCACCAAACAAAAATAAAAAGGTGTCAAATTTTCTTTTACCTGTTTTCCTATAGTCACAACAATCTCATTCTGTTCTCTTATATCTGTCACAAACCTCAACACCAGCAATTACCACCTATAATTAGTCAAACCATGGACCTCATTTTCGACTGAGGAGAACAACCACATCTTTTAAAAGGCTGAAGGACTGTGATCTTACTAATTGATTATTTATAAATAGATAACCAATGAGCTCATACCAATAGTGGAAAGAGGTGATTAAGCTCTCTAGATCCTAATATTAACGTTTTATATTTTACTTTCAACACATAAAATACACCTAGATCAAAGATTCAAATGATTTACTAAAGCTAAAACACAAAACCCAGAAATTTCAGAGCTTTGCTTTGAAATCTGTACATCCATACATAGTCCATACACACACAAATGCATACACATGGAAATTTGATATAGAAAATAAACCTCAAAGACACTTGCTATAGAAAATCATGTAAGACTGAAAAATAAATCTGCTATAGTCTTTAGGAAACTCACAATACCTCTTGATCACTTACATGATGAAGGGATGCTTGCTTCAATGACAGATGCTTATGCAACTCTACGATCTCCTTATGCAGTACAATCAATGGGGCTAGAGGGGGTGGATTCTGCAGTTCGATCAAGAGAGCATTGACCTATCATATTTATAACTGAAGTGGTGTGTTCTTCACAGATTTCTTCCCATTAAAGAAATCTGTCAAAGTATTTCTTGAGCACAAGTCTTGTCTCCATGTTCTGCACTTATTATCACATAAAATATAATATCATTATGTTTATTCCTCATCAAGTGGCTCTGCACATGGTCTTTTACTATTCTGTATAGCTTTACAGTTGTGTTTACATTTTAGATTAATACAACAACCAACATATCAAAATGATGTATTAATCCCAACTTTAACCGTACATATTATGTATTAATCCTTATACAAATAGGACTCCTTTAGCTCAATTGTTTAATCTGCCCTTATACTCTGTATGAGCAACAAGGTGAGTTGTAAATGGACTCTACTTTTGCATTTGAGTTGTATTCCACTAGGATGAGTGTAAAGCCCTCATTTATGCTTACAAATCAATCCCAAAGTGGCAGTCTTTAAACTAGGTATCGATTTATGCCCTAATTGAATATATATTCAGTCCAATAAACCTCTGTAGTTCAGTGGAGCCTCAAAAATTGACAAAAATAAATTCTCAAAGTTTTCTTCAACACACTGTTGGTTTGGTGCCGTATCAACCATCACCAAAAATGAAAACACCGACAACACCAAGAACAAAACAGTAAAACTGTGTGGGAAATATAAAGAGGCCCAGGTATCGATTCAATCTGCTACTCTTAAGGAAACTCAAGATTGAGTCCAAAATCCAAAAAATTTATATAAAAAAATCTAAAAATGCCCTAAAATAGTAAATATTGAGGCACTACACATGTCAGAGAGATCCGAAACTTATGCACGAAATATCGAATTCGTAGTCAAACGCCAAATTTTCGAAAACAAAAACCACCAAATTAATCCCTAGACTATAAAATTCAATAACAAGATTATAACGAAGAATCAAAGAAAACCCATTTAAGCCAATACCAAATTGAATTCATATACAGAGCAATTTTACATATAACCCATCAAACTACAAATTAGAGAAATGTACCTCGTCGTTCCCATTTGGTTGCTTCTGAAACCAATTGATGTTCATCACCTAAACAGACCCAACAAGCAAAATCAAACATAAAATCGAACTGGGTATTCTAATTCAAACCAAAATTCAAACTTTTTAAATCCTAGATCTACCAAAGAAAAGATAAAGGACCTGGACTTGGGAAGTGGGAGTTGGGTGGTTGAGATTATCAGAGATAGAGGCCATGGCACGCATGAAGGCCAAAATTGTGACTGCGGAAACCAAAATTCAAACTTTTTAAATCCTAGATCTACCAAAGAAAAGATAAAGGACCTGGACTTGGGAAGTGGGAGTTGGGTGGTTGAGATTATCAGAGATAGAGGCCATGGCACGCATGAAGGCCAAAATTGTGACTGCGGAAACCAAAATTCAAACTTTTTAAATCCTAGATCTACCAAAGAAAAGATAAAGGACCTGGACTTGGGAAGTGGGAGTTGGGTGGTTGAGATTATCAGAGATAGAGGCCATGGCACGCATGAAGGCCAAAATTGTGACTGCGGAAACCAAAATTCAAACTTTTTAAATCCTAGATCTACCAAAGAAAAGATAAAGGACCTGGACTTGGGAAGTGGGAGTTGGGTGGTTGAGATTATCAGAGATAGAGGCCATGGCACGCATGAAGGCCAAAATTGTGACTGCGGAAACCAAAATTCAAACTTTTTAAATCCTAGATCTACCAAAGAAAAGATAAAGGACCTGGACTTGGGAAGTGGGAGTTGGGTGGTTGAGATTATCAGAGATAGAGGCCATGGCATGCATGAAGGCCAAAATTGTGACTGCGGAGGTTAGCAAAGCATTGGCTTTGTACCCAGATTTCCAAGTGGGACTGGGAGGAGAGTAACTTGTAGCTGATTAAGTTGTCGTGGTGTGAGGAAGGGGGTGAGTAGATGTAGCTTGGAAGAAGAATTGACGTGAAGAAGGTGAAGAGAATGAGGACGATGAAGGGGGAGAGAATGTGAGAGTTTTTGGGGTGGAAATTTCAAAAAATAATTAATGAGGAAGAAAGATACAGACATTTGGGAGAAGGGGAAAGATGAGGGGTTGGATATTTCCTCATCTTTACTGAAGATTTTGGGGTTTCTCTGGTAAAAGCTGAGGAGGAAGGAATAAAGAAAGGCGCGATTGGAAAAGGCGCGGTAGGACACATGGGCTAAGAGGTAAGTGTAGCGTACCCATTTCTACGTTAAGCTTGCTTTTTCTCTTCAGCCGTTCAGATGACTTTGAATGGCTGAGATTGATCCTCATATAGTGTTCTCATTTTAGTGTTCTCACCTGATCCGAGTTTCTCCTTTTATAGGTGAGAGGGAGTCTTCACTTCTTACAATATTTCAATGTGGGACTCTTGGCCTTGCTTAGAATTGCTTCTAGTTGCTTGGTCGAATATGGTATAAACAACGCTTGCTGTTTAGAACTGAAAACCGATTCAGCTCCCAACCTTTTGTTTTGAACTTTGAAGACAACAAGAAGGGCAATACAGACATCTTCTGCAAGAACTTTTAATTAATTATATGTAATGATTGCCAAAAATATTTCTACTTTGAAGGAAGATGTCATTACGCCGCAGAAGATGTTCTTCAATGTTTGCTTCAACTCACCAGACATTGGGGTAATGTTTTTAACTCTTCGGCGCCAAGAGTTCGTGCTAGTCAATTTGTGCCTCGTTTGGAGTTGCAGATGGTTGTGATTGTCATCATCACCCAAACCACCCATCACCTTTTCTTCAAACATTTCAAGATCCCCAGGTTCATCTCGCAAATTGTGGTATGTGCTAGATTTATCAGAAATTATGGGTGTGAATGTAAATTCATGAAACTAAAAAACTTCTATGCTTTTGTTTGTTTAATGAGTGTTTGATGGGATGAACTATAAAATTTTTGTGTTATATAATTTTTTACGATACTTTGTTAGAATAAGAATATAAGATTTTGTGGTGATTTGATGTGAATCTAGACTGGCATACTTCTTGGACCTTCAATCAAGGACAAGTTTGGAACATCATACCAAGCCAAAGAACTCAAAGAATCCCAACTTCCACTCCTCAGTCAAGATGTAGTGGTAGATGGTAACTCTGTTAATGGTGGTGGCAGGGTGAAGGCGGCGATGGTCATGTCAGTGATGGGACAATTTAAAAATTCCGACTTTTGTCCAAACTTGAAGTTTAATTTTGGATAAAGGAAAAAGTAAATTGTTGTTATCATTAATTGTTTCCATTGTCATCATCGTATAAGTGACATAACTTAAGGCTCACATAACCTTAACAAACCACCAAACTAATGTCTGTCATGAAATTACATTTCAAAGTTTCATGTTATTTTGGTCGGCTGACGTGTGCTAGCTTAACCACACTGAATATATATAACATTATAATAGAGACTAAAACCGCAAATACAAATTGCAAGAGAAATTTGTTTCCCAAGCATTGGTTTCAATCATCATTGCTTTAAAAGAATGTAAGCTGAAACCATTATTTTTAGACCAATCCAACAGAAAGCAGTGGTTGCTTGAAAATCCAGCCACCAGAGCAAACATTATTTAAACACTTCGGAGTAACGTTAACATCATCTAGATTTTACCCCATGCTCCCCTGCCCAATCTTTTAAAATGACCACAAATTTACCACTATCATAAACACACTGTGAAACACTTGAGACGCTAATATGTCTTCATTATTTCTCTATTGCTCTCTCTTCGTCTTCTGCTCTACCCTTTTCCATTCCACTGATGGAGTTCTAATTAGGCAATTTGCCAGATCCGATAAAACGGAAAACGTGAGCCATCTCCACTTTTTCTTCCATGACATCCTTAGTGGGAAAAACCCCACCTCTGTTAGAATTATCGGGCCCCCTAACGGCTCGAGTGCCGGATTTGGCAGTACTATGATGATTGATAATGCACTGACTGAAGAGCAAGACCCCAAATCGAAGATCATTGGAAGAGCACAAGGATTTTACTCCATGGCTGCCCAAAATGATATTGCATTACTTATGGTCATGACTCTTGTTTTTGAGGACGGCACGTACAAGGGGAGTACAGTTAGCATTCTTGGGAGGAATCCAGTTCTCAACGATGTGAGAGAGATGCCGATTGTTGGAGGCACGGGGCAGTTCAGGTTCGCTCGCGGTTATGTCTTAGCTCATACTGTTTGGTTTGATGCTAATACAGGAGATGCCACTGTTGAGTACAACGTTTATGTGTCACAATCATGAAATTTCTTCTTAATTTTTCATTTTTAATGTTTGCTATAGAGTCATGTATTGTACTTAGGCCATGGATACAACAATCATCTAGCTAGAAGAATTGGACACTGCAATTTTCTTTTCTGTTATGATGGGGTTTCTGTTATGTTCCAGTACTGCCTAAGCAGAGAAGATTTTTCAGTCTGTATTCACATTGATGTGGAATTTAATTCATATGAATCTTTTAGCCAGAAATAAAATCGGATTCATGGCGGTCTTCTGGAATTGGCTACCTCAATCCTGTAGCTAGAAGAAATGGATATTGAAATTTATTTTCTCTTATGATGGATATGGAGGGATATGAGGAGTGCATGGATTTCTATGTCTCAGCACTGCCTAAACAGGGATAACTTTCGACTCTGTATTCAAAATGTGGAATTTAATGGCTTTGAATCTTTTAACCACAAATAAAATCACATCCCCTACAATCAAACACACGCTGAGGGATTCTTTTTCCCATCACATTGGCAGTTAAAGGTTCTGGACCAACAATCACACAACATATATGTTATATCACATAGAATTTTCATTGAACTGAATTTATATTGACTTAACAATTATGCAATACTACAATCAAATCCAAGTCAGATTAAACTTCTTTGATGGGAGCAAAAATTGATGTACATCAGCTAATACTCAAAACACTACCTGTGGTAGGGAAAAAGTACCCGGAGTTCACTTCTGCGTAAATTGCTTATTTTTTAAAAAAAATATAAAAAATAAAATACATGGAATTTCTTGCTTAATTCAATTGAATCTTGAACAATATAACAGCGTAGTTTACTCCAAAAGAAAATATCTAAAAAAAACTTTAGTGTGCACAGTTTTCAATTCAATGTTTTTCGCAAAAATTAATCTAGTTCCACCTACAAAGCTGTTTGGAAGTGCACTCGTGGTATGCTTTGTTCCTTTCCTTATAATGTATGTTTCTTTGAAATTAAATGAACTCAGCAGAAAATAAAAAAAGAAAATGATATTTCTATTCCAATGCTTAATAGGTGTGTGGTGTCTTATCACAAAAGACCTCGGTGCTATTAGTAGTGAAACCACTCATTATATATGCGATATTTTATTTTGTTAAGTTTCCGATGTAAGACTCTACATTCTTCAACAATAGATGCAGTAATACTGAATGAAATCCCCCAAACTACCAAAACAAATTGAAGGAATCTGGAGGGCAGTCAGTGTTATTGCTATCATTGTTGCAGTTGGGACCATCAATATGTAAGTAACCTTGTATCAAAGCACCAAGCTTATCGTCTCTGTCCAAAACTTATTTTTCAAACTTTCGTTTCTGTTTGATACATTCCAGCTTATTATGTAATATCTTTTTGCTGAAGTGTGATGAACCAACACCTCAGAACAATTAATGTGGGGCATGCAAGTGTTTACTAATGTGTTCCAATAGAAGACTAAATCTGAAAGGCAGATGCACATTCCAAGTGTGACATTGGTTACTCTCATCCCTTACTTGAATAGGACGAAAGCTTTCATGTTGTTGAAAAGCAAAGGCCCTTTACGTATTCAAAAAAGAAAAGCCAAAAAGGCCAACACTCTTAGCCCAACACCCCTCACTCCCACTAGCTAGCCATCTCTCGAATAGAAAATGTAGAAGAAGGCCTACACAATGCAGTTAGAGCATCCACAGTGGGGGTGTAAATTCGGGGGTGTAAAGCCACTTTTACATCCCCTTTACACCTCCGGAGGGTGTAAATATGTTTTTTGCTCCAGTGGGGGTGTAAATTCGGGGGTGTAGCCGTGGGTCCCAGCCTTTTATGTTGACTTTTCTTCATTTTTCTTCTCTTTTCTCGGGTGGGTCCCGCCTGCAAGGGATGTAAATATGGATGTAAATATACATTTTATTTTACATCCCCATGGTGGTGATGTATATTTACATCCATTTACATCTCACCATTGGAGACGATTCCGATGACTCGGGGTGTATATTTAACATACACCCCCATATACACCCCCCACTGTGGATGCTCTTACTTGCTTGAAAATGCATCAACCAGCTCACACTTGGAGTAAAGGTAACATCTGCTTTTATATTTACCACTTTTTCCCCCGCCCGAACTCCTTTAGAATGGCCTGAAAAATCTTTAAGACCACCAACACACACAGAACAGCGAACACGGATACCCGAGAGACTAAAATGTCTTCATTTCAGTGTTTCACTCTCTTCACCCTCTACTCTACCTTTTTCTATTCCGTGGATGGAATTGAGGTTAGGAAAATCATCAAATCCCAGCAAACCGAAAAAACAAGCCACCTCCACTTTTTCTTCCATGACATCCTTAGTGGCAAAAACCCTAGTGCTGTTAGAATTGCTGGGCCACTAAACAGTACCATTACCACCTTTGGTGCCACCATGATGATTAATGATGCGCTGACTGAAAAGCAAGAACCTACCTCAAAGATCGTTGGAAGGGCACAAGGGCTGTACTCAGTGGCTGCACAACGTGATCATGAGTTTGCACTGCTTGTGATCATGAATTTTGTGTTTGTGGAAGGAATATACAAGGGAAGTACGATTAGCATCCTTGGGCGGAATCCAGTGCTAAACAATGTGAGAGAGATGCCGATCATCGGAGGAACGGGGCTATTTAGGTTTGCTCGTGGCTATGCCTTAGCCCATACAGTTTGGTTTAATCCTACAGGAGACGCCATTGTTGAGTACAATGTTTTTGTGTCACACTTCTAGTAAAACTTTGCCTGGTGCTAGCCCAAGGACCGGCTTTTTATTGTTGGTGTTGTTACTATTATTATTTATCTTTCTAATTATACATTCATGTATTGCACTTAGGCCATGAACTCCACTTTTTCTTCCATGACATCCTATAGTGGCAAAAACCCCACCTCTGTTAGAATTATCGGGCCGCCAAAAGGCTCAAGTGCCGGATTTGGCAGTACTATGATGATTGATAATACACTGCACTGAAGAGCAAGACCCCAAATCCAAGACCATTGGAAGAGCACAAGGGTTTTACTCCATGGCTGCACAAATGATATTTCATTACTTATTGTCATCATGACTTTTGTTTTTTAGGAAGGCTACAAGGGAAGTACCATTAGCGTTTCTTGGGAGGAATCCAGTTCTGAACAATGTATTGTTGGCGGCAAGGGGCAGTTTAGGTTGGCTCCCGGTTATGTCTTAGCTCATACTGTTTGGTTTGATGCTAGTACAGGAGATGCCATTGTTGAGTACAATGTTTATGTGTCACACTCACGAAATTTGTTCTTACATTAGCCCCGGAGCCTGTTTTATTATTTATTATTTATTATTTTTAATCTTTCCTATACAGTCATGTATTGTACTTAGGCCAGGGATACTAAAATCATCTAGCTAGAAGAATTGTAATTTCTTTTCTGTTATGATGGGGTTTGTAGGATATGAAGAGAATATGTATTTCCAGTACTGCCTAAGCAGAGAAGATTTTACACTCTGTATTCACATTGATGTGGAATTGAATTCATATGAATCTTTTAACCCGAAATAAAATTGGATTCACCAAATTGTGGCAGTCTTCTGGAATTCGCTACCTCCATATTGTAGCTAGAAGAAATTGATATTGAAATTTATTCTCTTATGATGGATATTGGGGGATATGAGGAGCGGTTTGCACAGTAAAATTGCGGCTGTGAGGAATCCAAGCATCACCATATATTTGTACCAATCGGCCATCACCAATTCTCCATCGTAAGGAGCCGAGCCAATTCTCTATCCCACAGAATAGATAGCCAAGTATATGAAGGAGCCGAGCCAGCTTGGGCATTCAAGAAATCAAAAGTAGGGAAATACCTTGCTTTCACCATATGAGCTTCAAGTGAATTAGGAGATTCAAGCAAGCGCCATCCTTGTTTTGCCCACAGAGCTTTATTGAAACTGACTAACTCATGGAAGCTCAAACCGCCCTCTGACTTATGACGACACAAAGCTTTCCAATTTTTCCAATGAATTCCTCTCTCAGTGCCTTTAGACCACCAAAAGAGAGTAATAATACTTTCAATCTCATTGCAAATGGCAACCGGGAAGCTGAATACACTCATAGAATAAGTAGGCATGGCTTGGCAAACTGCCTTAACTAAACTTCCTTTCCAACTTTCGAAAGTAATCGACCTTCCCAACATGTAATCTTCTTCCATATGCAATCTTTAAGAGTATGAAACATCAGATTTTTTATTCTTTCCAGCAATGGTAGGGAGTCCCAAATATTTTTCGGGTTCCTAGGACAATAGGAACACCCAATATAGCTTGAATTTGGGCATGTGCTGCCAGCGACGTAGAAGGACTAAAACACATGGCTGATTTCTCCAGTTTAATCTGTTGACACCTGAAAGCATCCTCATAGATGCGGAATATACACTTTAACTTATCAACTTGAGTAGGCTCTGCATCACAAAACAACAAACTATCATCAAATGATTTAGAGAAGGTGCCGAAGCAGCAATTGAGACTCTCCTGATCTTAGAATTGAACTCAGCTTGGTGGAGAAGGGCAGAGAATCCCTCAGCCATGATAAGAAGTAAGTAGGGTGAAATTGGATCCCTTTGGCGCAAACCCTTGGACAGGATAAGCTTACCAAAAGGTCCCCTTGAAGTAACACCAAGTAAGAAGCTGTGGTAATACATCCCATAATAAAATTGACAAAACGAGCAGGAAAATCCATAGTATGCATCATGCGGTCTAGAAAGAACCATTTAACACGATCATAAGCTTTTGCCATATCCAGTTTCAACACAAGCTTTCCCCCTCCTGCTTTTCCCAGCCGCTTCAAATAATGAATAGTTTCAAATGCTGCTAGCACATTATCCAATATCATACGATCAGGAATAAGCACTCTGAAACTCCGAGATCACATGGGGCAAGGCCTTCTTCAATCTGTTGGCAACTGTCTTGGAGATAATCTTATAGAGCACAATACAAAGATCAATAGGACGGAATTCAGTAACTTGTGTCCGTGAAGCAATCTTCGGAATAAGAGCAATCAATGTATAGTTAAACCCCACAACACTATCACTACCATTTAGAACATTTAGACACAATTGGCAAACATCACTCCCCACAACATCCCAATCTTTTGGTAGAATAAAGAAGGCATCCCATCAGGACCAGGAGATTTGGTTGGAGCCATATACTACACACAATTAGTATGTCCATAATTTTTAAGAAATTTACAGTAGATGACACTATCATAAATGGAAGTCTATGAAAACACTTCCCTAAAATTCAGCATTTCCTTATTTTGTTGATATCCCTACTTATTGGAGAACACCCCATATATATATGCGTGTATGTGTTTCCTTATATATATATATATATATATATATATATATAATGTGGTTTCCTTATATATAATAAGAACCATCAAATTGAGTGGTCAAATTTAGGATTTAAGTGATTTTTTGCAGAGATGATCTTTGATGGAATATCTAGAAATTAGACGGTTCGAATCATTGAAATACAATGCATGGTGGGCCCTACAATGGTGTCTCTCAATTAAGCTTATTTGAGGGATCCCTCAACTGAAGCGCTCTCTCTCTCTCTCTCTCTCTCTCTCTCTCTCTCTCTCTCTCTCTCTCTATATATATATATATATATATCAAGCATAACTCTTTCTGGAATTGGACAAATTATAAATAAATACGTAACTAGTGTGTTATATTATTTATGTTTCAAGAAGGGCAATAGGTTTTGGTTATGTTATATCTTCTAGAATAGAACTAGAATGACAAATTTTACCATACATATCATATAAATAGAAGCATGATAGTCATAAATGTAATAGACCGCTCATAATTCAAACCTGGAAGATACATCACTTCTCTGATGAATTTTCTGCCTCTATTTGCGTCCATAACGAGTGAACCCATACCAGCTACATCCACAAGTGCACCTATTGGCATTTGAACCTTTCTTGCAATATTTGTCCTTATATCAACAAGGAGCTCCACATTTCCAGCCATGTGATTGCTACAACCACTGTCAATGTACCACTCTCCATTTATCTTTGCCTAAGTTATTGCACTATTTGCATAGAATAAGTTCCCTGTCACCTCCATTTGGCTAGCACAGTTTGCCTTCGGAACTGCCTTACCTGAAGTACATTCTCTAGCCAAGTGACCAAATCTATCACAGTTATAGCACTTAGGCTTCCCCTTATATCTGCACTCACCAAAATGAAACTTGGAGCACACTTTACACTGAGGTTTTATAACTTCTTGACTCATTGACTGTGACAAGTTCAAGTTTTGTGCTGAGCTAGTATGTTGAAACTTGGGTTCTGATTCCCATTGTTTACCCTTAGGATTCCAATTCTTCTAAAATTTGGATGAACCAGATTGAGCACCACCCTTGTTATGCCCTTTTGGACTCACAGAGAATGAGGCAAATGCTTTCTCAGCTGTATTAACACTATGCAAATCGAACTATTATTCTTGGCTTTTCAAAATATCAATCACTTCCTGCAATTTTACAATAGGCTCTTTGTGTTTTCAATCACAAGACATATAGGATTATATGCTTTACTGAGACTAATCAAAACCTTTTGAACAAGTCTCTCATTTGAAAGAATCTCACCAAATGTTTTCATCAGATTAATCAACTCATTCAATCGTGTAAGATAAAGAGATAGAGGCTCATTAATTATCACGCATTCTAGTGTATTCAAATTCACGTTTGAGATTTAGAAGTTTTACCAATCTAACTTGGTCACCACCATGATATTCTCCCATGCCATTTTAGCTGAGTCTGCGTTGGCGATACGAGGGAAGATTTGATCGGAAACTGCGTTTTGTATGATACCCAGAGCTTTTGCATCTTTTATGAAGATTGCAACCATTTTCTCATCAACCTCATCTTCTAAAGCTTCCCCAGCTTTCTTTTTCTTCTCCAAATCAGGAATCGTAATTCCCTTTTCCACCAGATTCCATAAACCATATGATTTGAATATGGTTACCATTTTGATTCTCCCTGACTCATAGTTCTCACCGAAGAAGATCAGAGTTTTCACTTCTGAACTTCCAGATCCAGCCATTTATGAGCTCAGATAAACCAAAAACAAGTTGTTTCAGGTCAAAATCGAGATCCAGCAACCTTCACCAAACCTTGAGTGAGCTTCGATATAGCTCGATTTCAGAGTCTTAAGAACGCCCTGATTCAAGTGATCTAACCTGGCTCTGAGGCCATGTTAGTGTTTCTTGTATGATTCTGGTTTCTATGGAATCTCAATGCATATATGAGAAAGATGATGAAGAAAGAAAGAGAAAGAAACGAAAGTGTCAGAGAATGAAATGTTCTCTCACTGCTCTGCAGAATACAGCAGAGGAATTTTACTTCTTCATATCATGACCACCTCACATGCATAGAGCGAGGCATATTACCGTTAGCACTCTTAGCTGGATCCCTTACATCACAAAATGATCTCAACCATACATCTAGCTATCGACTAGGATCATTAGACATGGCATTGTATGCCTTACAAATCTTAGCTTCACACTTGGCAATAACAAAACTCACGTGAATACCCAATTAAGCTCATAGCTTATTTCACTAATTCTAATCAGCTAGAGACTTATAATTCAACAAGTTCAAAGCTTGTGGGTAGAGCTCAAGGCATATATACTTTTCCTTCTCAACACGGCTCTGTGCTGCTTATGGTCTTGAACTTTGCTTTCTTAGACGGTGTGCACAATGGCAGTGCCCTTAGCATTCTAGGTAGGAATCCATTTTTTCAAGGGACCCGAGAGATGCCAATCGTCGGAGGTACTGGGGTTTTCCGGTATGCAAGGGGCTATGCATTGGTGAAGACAGTTTCCTTGTGTGTAAAAACTGGAGATGCTTGCGGCTGTCAAATACAATGTGTCTGTGTTGCACTACTGAAAAGGGTAATGCTATTTGCATCATCATGTGGGCGAGAGATGTGGTCAGTAAAAGTGGTACAAATAGGTTTTTTGTTACCGATAATATCATGCCGCATTTGTTGCTTTTTCTTTATTAGTTGCGTTGCCTTCCATGATTACATCAGTCTATTCTCTGTTGATTGATTTAGCATAACTTGCATAGCATTGAGTGTGATATTCGGCTACTTAAAAGTACTGTTTCTCTTCTTACCACCAGTTGTCTAAGCAACCAAACTGATGTAAACTTAGAGCACTGCACATTACCGGAAAGGAAAAAAGGTCCTGCCGTCTCACATGCAATTGAGACCAGTAATGAATGCAATTCGAAATCAGAAAATAACTTTGAAGTGTAATGTCATGTTTAACTTTGAAGAATCCATAGAACAGGGTTCAAACCCAAATATGGCAGAAACATCAGCGTTTATGTGGGAAGAAAACTAAAATAGGATACAAATTAACAACTAACTAAAGTTTTAGAACAGAGAATAATTCTCCCAAGCTTCTGAGGAAGATACTATGCAGTTGCAGAGGAAGAAATGCATAAAATCCTTTACACAAACAAGAAAAGGAAAATTAAGAAAGAAAAAAACAAAAACGAAAGCACTCAATCCCCACATGGACCACGATCATCACTCGTATCTCCTAAACCTCCAGGCCGATATTGAAAAAAGAGGCCTGTCATGCCAACAAATAACTAAACATCCATTTTCTTCTTTAATCTTAAACCCTTCATAGCCCTGCAACTGCCTCCTAGCCTGTAACATTCCGTGGTAGCTTAAAGGGACCCTGCCAAACCCAGCCAACTCAAGCCTTAAAATCCACTTCTCAAGCTTCTCATGCCTCTCTGTTCTCTCGGTTCCTTCACATGCTATGATGTTTTTTATTTCCTCCCCGAAAAGCATCTTCTCAACCTTTTGTCGCTCCATTGGTGATCTCGGTACTGTAGACTCCAAGCAATCAAAAAGCGCTCCATAAAAGTTCAATGCTTCCATGATCCTGTCCATTAATGTATGGCCATTGTGGTTTGATTCTTGCTCGGTGATCACCATTAGCTTTGGTGAAAGGCCCCAAAGAGAAGTTAAAAAACTCCCCATCTTTGGTGAACCACTTGATAGTGGGGACAATGCAGAATCAGGACTTAGGTTATATGCACTGATTGGATCTTTCTCCAGCCACTCTCCTAAAGTGAGTTTATTCATATGCAAGACTTTCTGCAGGTTCTTAGATGCTAATGGTGATTTTCTCCTAAGATCATCATCAGCTGCCAAGAGAGAATGTAGCTGCAATACAGAGCAAACTGCAAGAGCCTCTCCAGTCTTGACACGCAAACTTTCGATATCAAGGTTCTCTAACTTGCTAACTATAGGATTGAACTGAAACGAGATGTTCAGATTTCCCGCTTCTTCAGTCAAGCGATGGAACATTTGGTCTAATACCTCTTTCTGTTCGTGAATGCCCGTAATTCTCAAATGAGGCGGGCCTTCAGGTCGAGCATTTAATGTCTGAATCAGATAAATCCATTGGGCAGGCTCACATGAATGAAGATCAATAATATGAACCATCTTTTCTCCTTCCATGGCTTCCACTATGGCCTGATTTGTAACCACATACGCAACCTTCAAGAAAGGACATAGATCACAGAAGAGCCTTTTAACGAGAATTTCTTCTGAGACTGATGTTATTTTCGTTGAGTTAAGGGCTTTATACAGACCAGGCCAAGCTTTAAGCATCCGGTCTGCAAGTGCCTCATTGAAATAAGCAGCTATTCGCTGCATTGTATCGCCATCAGGAGAGGCTAGCTGAGAAATATGGTCAAGCCAAATATTTGCATTCTCAATGCTACCAGAAGCGACATGGTTAGCACAGGAATAAAGAAGCTGGATCAGATATAAACCTCTCTCTTCAGATTTTAGCTCCCTGAGCCATGTTGGGTATGGTGATCCCATTCCAGGAGATAGCCAGGGAAAGAACTGCAGGGGTGATGAAGTTACTGGGGACCCGTCCTCTTGCGCCATTCTTTCAATTAACAACAAAAACAATTAGGGGATGCTGAAGATCAGATTGCCAGAAATGTTTCAAAACAGAAAGAATTAGACCAAAAGGAAAGCAGCTGAGAAAAAATAATAATAATTAAGTCTGCCTTTTTTAATATTATTTTCTACTGGTTTGGTTTCCCAAATATAAAGGACTTCGATTTCAACTGAAATTTCTCCATATCCAGACAGACCTTATTTTGGTATCTAATAACGCATAAATAGCAAGGTCAAGAAACAGGCAAGAAGATCAGAGAACACATAATCAAAATTACCCAGGGATCCCAGTAAGGGTCAACTGACCTTGTGGTTTCTAAGAAACAGAGCACAGCAGAAGATTAAAAATACAATATTTGATTCTTGTTCTTGCAAATGATTCCATTGTTAACAAAACTAACAAATTCATTATAGCTGAGCCACATGGAGCCAATACATTATAGCTCAGCAATGAAATTTTCTGGGAATTTAACAAGTACAAATGTCTACTATAAACAAAACAATTTACCTCTTTAACAACATCAAAACAAATGAACAACTGGGTTTTTGTACTAATTTCCAAGAACACATCAAAACCGAGGAATCAAAATAATGACACAGAGATAAAGAATTACCTGAGAAAGTTACTAGTTCCTCCGAAAAATAACCGACCAAGTTCAAACGAAATTGAAATTCCTCACTGGGTTTTCAAATTGACAGAAAACCCAGCAAAGTTCCTGCGGAAGTTTCCTCAATTGGTTGGCTCGACCTCCTACTCCATCAAAGCGAGTCAAGAACTCCAAAGGGTTTCATGTGATGTGAAGTTTTGTTGCAAAGTGAGTGAAATAGTAATAAAGGTCTCGTTTTGAAGGACTTTTCCATGGCTGCGTTGGCGACAATACAAGAGGCTGCTTTTGTCGTCATTGCTTTGTTTTGTGTGTCCTTTGAGTGTGTTCAGAGGAATATGGAATTAGTGAAATACAGGGCCAGCCCTCTCTCTCTCTCTCTAGATTTTCTCTCTATCTTAATTGTTTGCTTTGTTGCTTTGTTTCCCTCTCTCTCTCTCAGTTGATTTTTGTCAACATGTGAAGTGGATGGGAATAAGAGCTGGCCAAGTTTTGGTACTATTCTCCAACACAATGCCCTTCCAAACATGTCCTAACAAAACAAAACAACAACCTTCCTTGTTGCTTAGTGGGTAATAGAGGGAATTGCAAGGGAGAGCCTTGCAAGTGCCTCCAAAACTTGTATTTGGATTCTTTCAAAGGCATAGACAATCCACTTGGTACTTTCTTCTAACATTAAGACAAAGAGACAAGGAAATTATAGGAAAAGCCAAAAGTGGATAGAACATTTAACTTTTGGTGCGGAGTCTTGGGTGGGAGAATATCATATGGCCCCATTCCGTGTGTATTTCCCTTTTTTTACCCTAGGGACTAGCACATTCCCTCAAAAAACTTTTCTTTGGTATAAATAACGGATGTGAGAACGGAATTTATAGTTTAAGTGGTTCAAATTATTTACTTCTGTACCCGAAGTCCTACATTCGATTCTCTCCTCCCCAATATTACCTATATCAAAAAAGAAAAAACGAATTAATGTGATATGAAATTAAACCCCACTTTAAACCAGCTAATCAGCATTAATTAGTGATATACCACATTATTGCACCTAGTATGTTTGAGAGTATATCGATGCGTCATGAGAATTCTACACATGTTGATGGCCTGAAAAGTAAGGGTGGGCATCAATCCGGCCAAATCTATGAAACAGGTCGAACCAAATCATAATTACCGGTTTGGTTTGGTTTTGACAAAGAAAAAGTCAAACAATTTAAAAACCAAACCGGACTGTTTATGTGTATATTTATTTATTTATATTTTATTTTACATGTGTAATACTCTAATTAGTTAATAACTATATATGAATATTTGAATTGAGCTTTATTAGTCAGTGAAATATGAAGTTTTATGACATTTTGAGCTTTAGGATGGTTTCGTACTCTAGAAAATGATTTATGTATGAAGTAAGTTGTGAATTTGTTGGTTAAAATTAGGCTAACAATGTTGAAAAAATGCAAAAAGAAAGAGAATTGGGCTTAGGCCCAAACCGGCCGAACCAAACCGAACCAAATCGTATTAAATTAGTTTGGTTTGGTTCGGTTTCCTATATAACTTTTATCCAAATCGAACCAAACCAAACCGTCATATTATAATTGGTTTGGCTGTGATTTTGAAGTGAAACTGATCCAATCCGGACCGTGCCCACCCCTACTGAAACGTGGTTGGACTACTACAATTAAATTTAATGGACAATAATAATACAAATAAATATATATATATATAGCTTCATTTAGTGGTAAATGATTAGAATAGGTTGAGGGTAGGCCTCGTCAATGGGCAGGGCCGAATGGGCTTGGGCTGGGCTGGGCTGGACTGGGCTTCAAAGAGGAGAGAGAAAATAACGGGCAGCGTCGGGCCTTGTTTTTTTAGAAAATTTAAAGCCCAAGCCCATCCCATGAGCCGAGCTTGAAAAAGCCCATAGGGCCGGGCCGGGTTAAGCCCAACTGGCCGAGCCTAAATGGGCCTACTTTATTTTGTCTTTTTTTTATATATGGATTTGTTTTGTCAATTCTTTATTTATTTTTTCTATATTTTGGCGTGTTTCTATGTTTCCATTTTTTACATAGTTCTCTATTTACATTTGTCTATATGTTTATGTCTCCATTTTTTTCTTTGTTCATAACTTCATAGTTCTCCTTCTTTTTTTTCTTCATAAATATAAAGATATAGTTATATAACTGCCATATTAATAAACTCATATTTTATCCCATACGTCATTTTTTTTTTAGTTCTTACAATGATAATAGATAATGATTTCCTCCATCTTTCATTTAACTTGAGTTTTTTTTATATATATTTATTTATATGTATGTGAGCATGTGGGCCAGGCCAAGCCTATGGGCTGGGTCGGACTTTAGATGCCTAAGCCCAAGCCTGGCCCACTCAACAATGGGTCGGGTCGGGCCGGGCTTTTTCTCGATCTATCGGGCAAGCCTCTATCAGCCCATGGGCTTGCTGGCCTAACGATGACCCCTATTTATGGGCCTCATACTCCTCGTTGTTCAAAAATACTTTGTGGCACTTTTTTTTCTGGCACTGTGGGTACAAGTCCTCCCACCTTGGATGGACCTTGTCCATATGTTTGTCCAAAGCACTTTGATCAGTGAAGACCTTTGCATGGTCATACCCATTCTTGTGCACACATAATTTGCGTCTCTTGCGATTGTCTGATGCCCTCAGCCCCTGCACCTCAGGTGCGTGCTTGTGACGTTTAATCAAGTGAGCTAGTTCTTCTTGAGAATTGTTTGTACCGTATCTGACCCTCCACTCGTACAACGACACGTGGATCTTAGAAACTCGCCCAAATACCCATGGCCTTGGACAATCGGCATCGGCCACCGATGGCATTGTCTCAAAGCTGCGAACAGGCATTACAGGCCCAGCTCGTCTACAATCGGCATCCCTTACCGATTGTACAGAATCAACCTCGAAGTATCCGCCCAAAATATCTAAAGACTCGTGTCGACCTCAGAGGGCCCTCCCACGAGTCCCACATCGAAAATGAGTACTAAGAGCATACAAAATGCCCTCTATAAATAAGCCCCTCCACTACAATACAGGGGTAAGACTTTTCAGCTTGACTTCTATACTTTTATATGGTCAACAACAAGAGCTCTTATAAACAATCTTACTTGAGCATCGGAGGGTCTTAGGCTGGTTCCATACCGATTCCATAGACCTCACGAACCTCAAACTCTCTTCTATTCAGGATCTGCATCCAAGGACAAGAAGGATCTGCATCTATCACTCAATCGATCTGCTAGATCGTCCTCATCACTTGTAAGTTGCACTCATCTCTATCTGTTCAGATTTAGCACCAACAGATTGGCGCCGTCTGTGGGAATCGCTTATCGATTAACCCATATCTCAAAAGCTCTGAGACTAAAAAATGAATCCATCTTCGGTCCTCCCTTCCGATGGCCCTATCCTCGGCCTCGGCGGTGAGCCAAGTCTAGCTCCCTTTCTTCAGACACCACAAACAGAAACACCTGCTTGACCGGCCACCCTGGAGGCTCGTATGGAGACCCTACAGCAGGATATGGCAAGAATGCAGGAGCACAACAATATTCTGGCCTCTAAACTGGATGACACCCAGAGGCAGCTGCATCATCAACAAACATTCTCCGCCCAGTTGCAGAACGATCGGGAACCAACCACACAGCTTCGGCAGGAGAAATCGTTTAAAAGCGTACGGAAGCCCACTGTCCAGGATAGAGGGAAGCAGCAGGCCGCACACGAACCGACTGTCTCCCGAAGGGTGTTCGTGCCCACTCCAAAGGAGCGCCATCCCGAATATCGAGTTTATTCCGATTGCCGCGATAGGATCAATAATCGGCGGAGGGAACGGCAGTCCTCACCCATCCAGGTCCGGGCGAAGCTCGACGATCCACGCCTGGAGGCACTTGGACCAAAATCCCCCATACGCCAAAGGTACAGTACGAT